>WAAF01007277.1:0-16325 GCA_013400475.1 Tricholaema leucomelas | reverse complement strand
TTGTAATTCTATGATTCTGTGATTCTATGATGTATGGCAAAGGGTCATAGAAGCAGACTCCCAAACCAGCTTCATTCCCTTTGACCTGCCCTACTTCACCTGCTGAAAACTTGTTGCTGCTCCACCACAAGACAGAGCCTGCTGAAAATTCCTTCCTTGAGAAGGGAGGCAGAGGAGAGGGGACAGGCTCCAGGCAAGAGGCAAACGAACGTTCACGCTCCTTCTCTCCTCATTCCTGATTGCTGCACAGGCTAAGAATGGCAGCACAAAGAGTTCTCAAACCTGTGTATAAAGATGAAATTGCTATGAAAACGTCTCAGAACTCGTAAAATAGGTCTGTGTTGCTGCTGGCCTTTTTAATAATAAAAATAGGGTTTAAAGTCTGGTCTGGCAGCAAGCAGGAATCTCTCGGGTGACACAATAACCATTTGAGTTAATCTGACCTGCAGCACAAATCAAGCAGCAAAGGTATGTTTTAAAGTCCTCCCTTCTAGGGCAATGGCATTTGCAGCATGGCTGTAATCACACCAAATGAAAGCTTTGCCAATTGACCTCTCTTGTCCTTCGCTCAGGTCCTTGCTCTGACAAAGGTTTCTGCTCCTGCTCATAGAAATTCCAACTCACTCATAGAAAGAGAGAATGGTTTAGGTTGGAAGGGACCTCAAAGACCATCTAGTTCCAACCCCCTGCAGGGACATCTCCTGCTAGAACAGGTTGCTCAAGGACTCAACCAACCTGGCCTTGAACACCTCCAGGGAGGTTGTGGAGCACAGAAGCACAGAATGTGATCAAACATCACATTGGGTGCTTCTGTGCTCCACAAGCTCCCTGGGCAACCTGTGCCAGTGTCTCATCACCCTCAACCTTTGCCAATTCTATGCTCCACAACCTCCCTGGGCAACCTGTGCCAGTGTCTCATCACCCTCAACCTTTGCCAATTCTATGCTCCACAACCTCCCTGGGCAACCTGTGCCAGTGTCTCACCACNGAGCAGAGACTTATAAATGATAGCTATAACAATCTTCAATCCATACAGAGTGCTAATTACTCTGTATTTCCACTCTTCTGGTGTTACATTGCTCTTGTTCCAGTAAAAGATCATTAATCCTGTTTTGGTTTTTTGCAGCCTTTCAGCAGATATGCAAAAGGTCTTTTTCCTGCAACACCAAAGACAGTTTGGTGGCATTTTAACACCTACAATGTCAACTTGCATGGAAAGACAAAAGAGTTCTATGAGATGCTGAGGCTTGGGCTTTTTAAAGCAATATTACATGTTGGTTTGAAACCTTTTCAGTGACAAGGACATGGAATGTGGTTGGTGGCATTACCAGAGCTCCAGAATCACACAGAATCACAAAGGGTTAGGGGCTGGAAAGATCATCCAGGACTTTGAATGCTCATCCAGTTTGGACTGCCAGAGCAGGAAGAGAATGGATGATGGTCCCTGATGGGGTCTCCAGCAGGAATCACAGCATCACAGAATGTCAGGGGCTGGAAGGGACCTCCAAAGCTCAGCCAGTCCAATCTCCCTGCAGAGCAGGATCACCCAGAGCAGGTCACATAGGAACACATCCAGGCAGGTTCTAAACATCTCCAGAGAGGGAGACTCCACAGCCCCCCTGGGCAGCCTGTTCCAGGGCTCTGTCACCCTCACAGGGAAAAAAATTCCTCCTCAGGTTTCCATCGAACTTCCTCTGCCTCAGCTTCCACCATTGCCTCTTGTGCTGTCAGTGGGCATCACCCAGCAGAGCCTGGCTCCAGCCTCCTGCCACTCACCTTTACATCTTTATAACCATTGCTGAGGTCACCTCTCAGTCTCCTCCAAGCCCCATCTCCCTCAGGCTCTCCTTGTAACAGAGCTGTTCCATTTCTTTAATCATCTCTGTGGCTCTGTGCTGGACTCTCTCCAGCAGTTCTATGTCCCTCTTGAACTGGGGGGCACAGAACTGAACACAGTACTGCAGATGCAGCCTCACCAGGGCAGAGTAGAGGAGCAGGAGAACCTCTCTGGACCTACTAACCACAGCCCTTCTAATCCAGCCCAGAATGGCATTGCCCCTCCTGGCCACCAGAGCACATTGATGGCTCATGGTCACCCTCCCATCCACCAGGACCCCCAGGTCTCTCTCCCCTTCACCACTCTCTAACAGGTCAGTCCCCAACCCATACTGCTCCATGGGGTTGTTTTTTCCCCAAGACTATCCCCAAACAAGGCAAAGAGAAGTCCCTCAAACACAACTGAAGGAAGGGAAATCCATACTCTGCTACAGATCACAGAATGGGTTGGGTTGAAAGGGACCTTAAAGACCATCTAGTTCCAAGGCCCTGCCAGGGCAGGGACACCTTTTGCTAGCTCAGGTTGCTCAAGGCCTCATCCCCTGCTCCAGTCGTTGAGAATCTTCCCAAGGAAGAGGTTCCTTCATTTCCTCTCATCCTGCCACTTGTTACCAGAGAGAAGAGCCCAACCCTTACCTCACTGCATCCTCCTCTCATGGAGCTGTAGACAGCAATGAGGTCTCCCCTCAGCCTCCTCTTTCCCAGACCAAACCCCTCCAGCTCCCTCAGCTGAGCATGCAATGAAGTAATTAAACCAAGAATCTTCACCAAGCATTTTGCATTTCCCTGGAAGAAAGGAGCCCAAGCTTTTCTGGAAGCATTTATCACATCTTTTGTACTAGATAACTTCTTAGCAAAGCTGCTTGCTAATTACATGGGCTCTTTTTTGCTCCTCTAGCTTCACAGAACAGAGTAATATCACAGGATCACACAGGATGTTAGGGGTTGGAAAGGACCCAAGGAGATCATCCAGTCCAACCCCCCTGCCACAGCAGGACCACACAATCTAGCTCAGGCCACACAGGAACACATCCAGACAGGCCTTGAAAGGCTTCAGAGAAGGAGACTCCTCCACAACCTCTCTGGGCAGCCTGTGCCAGTGCTCTGGGACCCTTACAATCAAGAAGTTCCCCCTTGTGTTGAGCTGGAACCTCCTGTGCTGCAGCTTCCATCCATTGCTCCTTGTCCTATCAGTAGAATGGTTTCAGTTGGAAAGGACCTTTAAGGACATTGAGTCCAACCATTCTCTAACTCTGCCAAGGCTGGGGCTAAGCCATGGCCCTCAGCACCACAGCTCTGCCTCTCTGAAACACCTCCAGAGATGGGGATTCAAGCACCTCCCTGGGCAGCCTGTGCATCATAGAATCATAGAACCAAGCAGGTTGGAAGAGAGCTCCAAGCTCATCCAGCCCAACCTAGCACCCAGCCCTGGCCAATCAACCAGACCATGGCACTAAGTGCCCCAGCCAGGCTTGGCTTCAACACCCCCAGGGACAGCAACTCCACCACCTCCCTGGGCAGCCCATTCCAATGCCAATCACTCTCTCTGCCAACAACTTCCTCCTAACATCCAGCCTAGACCTGCCCTGGCACAACTTGAGACTGTGTCCCCTTGTTCTATTGCTGGTTGCCTGGGAGCAGAGCCCAACTCGACCTGGCTACAACCTCCCTTCAGGTAGCTGCAGACAGCAATGATGTCTGTGGATGCAGATGAGCTGAGAAGGAGTGCTGGTGAAAGAGATGGGGAAGCCAAACAGCACAACTCTGCTCTTAGTTCTAATTAATGGAAAGGAAAAGACTAAAATGTGCATGAACAAGATACTGGGTTTAACATCAAGGAGGAAAAAAAAACCCAAACCCAACAAGTGGGAATGTCTCCAGATATGACAGTGGAGGCTGACAGAGCATGGGAGAGATTAAATAAATATTGAAAGTAACAGAAGAACTGGCAGAAAAGGAAACCAGGGAAGGCTGAAGACAAGTTAATGTATGCCTAAGGGTTATGTGTGCTATCCAGCAATAAGTACATCAGGAGTAATAAAAGCACTAAAGTAGATGAACAAGAATTTGTATAAGACTTGGGGGGGAATTAAAAGCAAGGAAAAGCAAGCAGAGAAAAGAGGCAGAGCCCCCTGATTCTTGGAGTTTCCACAAGAAAGAAATTAAGCAATAAATGAAGGCAAATTCAAAGCAACTTGTGGCAAAATATTTACTGTTTTCTAGGCTGAACAGTGGTGAATGNGTGCTAGGTTGGGCTGGATGAGCTTGGAGGCCTCTTCCAACCTGCTTAATTCTATGATGATTACAGAACTTGTGGCACTTGTAGCAAAAATGAAAAACTAGACCTTTAAAACCTGTTTTCAGCCCTGAGCCTCCTGCACTGGTTGTCCCAGAGCTCAGTGAGCATAACTGCCCCCAGCCTCTACTTCTCATGTACAAAATCTCCTGCCCCACAGGTTGGATGCAGTTGAGGAGTGGACCTCTCGCATGGGGACGCCGTGAGGAAAGCTGGCAGGTGAAGGCTGTGTGTCTCAGCATTTACCATCCTTCCTCCTCTTGCCTGTGCTGCAATTTCTCTTCCTGCCCTTGCTGCCTTTCAAATGGCTTTAATTAGCCATACAATTAGTTTCCACTGACATGTCCCTCTGTGGTAAATCAGATTTAAGAGCAGAGAGGCAGAAGAGCACTCTCTGGTTTGATATCTTATGCAGAACAGATGTTGGCTGCACAGGACACTTAAACCTCAGGATGGTTACCTGGAACCAAGAGCCCCCTGATCATTTTTGTGACCTTTCTCTGGACCTGCTCCATTAGGTCCATGTCCTTCATGTGTTGAGGGCTCCAGAGCAGAGGGGCAGATCCTCCCCTCTCCATCTCTGGCCACACTGCTTTGGATGCAGCCCAGGCTGCCATGGGCCTTCTGGGATGCAGGTGCCTTGTTGACTCATGTTCAACTTCTCATCCACCAGCACCCCCAAGTCCTTTTCTGCAGAGCTGCTCTCCATTTTATCATCCTCCAGCCTGTATTGATATTGAGGTGCAGGACCTTGCACTTTGCCTTACTGAACCCCATGAGACTCTCCTCAGCCCAGCCTGTCCAGATCCCTGTGGCTGGCACCCATCCCGTCCTGCAGGCTTACCAACCACACCACTCAGCTTGGTAGCATCAGCAAACTTGCTGAGGGTGCCTCAATCTCTGTCAGTATCACTGGTGAAGATATTGAACAGCTCTGGTCCCAGTAGAGACCTTTGAGGGACACCACTTGTCACCCATCTCCACCATTGGGCCCCTCAGTTCAAGAATGACCTCAGGGAAGTGCTTGAGAGTCCAGCACAGAGCCACAGAGCTGCTGAAGGCAGTGGAACATCTCCCTGCTGAGTCCAGGCTGAGGCAGCTGGGGCTTGGAGCAGAAGAGCCTGAGGGCTGCCCTAATTCATGCTGATAAAGATGTGCAGGGCAGTGTCTGGAGGACACAGCCAGGATCTGCTCAGGGATGTCCAATGACAGGACAAGGGGCACTGGGAGTAAGCTGGAGCAGAGAGGGGGCCATGGCAACAGAAGGGAAAACCTTTTCACAGTGAAGGTGACAAAACACTGGAGCAAGCTGCCCAGAGAGGTTGTGGCATCTCCTCTGGAGACTTTCAAAACCCACCTGGATGTGTTTGAGTGGCCTACTCTAGGTGATCCTGCCCTGGCAGTGGGGTTGTATTGGATGATCTTTCAAAGTCCCTTCCAACCCCTACCATTGTGTGAGTCTGTGACTTTCTGCATGACTCTCTGCTGACAGCCCTTTGTTATTTGTAAAGTTAACACTGCAGGGCAACAAAATTTACACCTGGTCCATAATCCTGCTTTGCTTTCAAAACATGCAGAAGCAGGCAAGAAACATCACAGAGCACTGAAGATCATATAAATCAGATGATTAAGCAGAAGCTCTCAGGATGTCACTGAAGGCTCATGAAAAGCCAACTTGATCATGATGAGATCTTTTGCTTGCAGCATCCTCTTTGCTTTTTTGAGAGGTTATGGTTTAACCAAGGGGTCTCCTTTTCCCCTGACATAGGAGTGGTCTTAAAGACTTTGAACCATTAGGTCCAGAAAACAAAATACAGAAGCAGCACAAGAAGTGTGGAGGGGAAAAAAAGGAAACCATCAGGTTGAAAATGGGGGTTTGAGATGGTAAGGAGAGAATCAAGTTACAGTTCCTTCTGTATCATATCTAAGAATGTGAAAGGAGATAAGGGAAAGTTAAGATTGCTTGGTTTGGAGAAGAGGAGGCTGAGGGGAGAGACTTCACCCATCTCTACAATGAAACCTCTGAAAGGAGGTTGCAGTGAGGTGGGAATTCATCTCTTCTCCCTAGTATCAGGTGATAGTGAGAGAGGAAATGGCCTGAAATTGTGCCAGGGGAGGGTTAGGCTGGAGATGAGGAAAAAAGTCTTTTCTGCAAGAGAAGTCAGGGGTTGGAACAGGCTGCCCCAGAGGTGTTCAAGGAATGTGTGACCATGGCACTGTGGGACATGGATTGGTGGCCATGGTGGTGTTGGGTGCATGGTTGGATTTACTGATTGAGTCCAACTATGCTCTAACTCTGCCAAGGCTGGGGCTAAACCATGTCCCTCAGCACCACGTCTCTGCCTCTTTTCAGCACCTCCAGGGATGGGGACCAGCACCCCTCTGGGCAGCTTGCTCCAGGCTTTAAGAACTCTTTCAAGGAAGAAGCTTCTTTTAATATTCAACCTAAACCTCCCTTGGTGTAACTTGAGGCCAAATCCTCTTGTCTTGTTGCCAGTTACTAGGCAGAAGAGACCAATCCCCACTTGGCTCCAATCTCCTTTCAAGTAGTTGGGTAGAGTCAGAAGATCTTCCCTTAGCCTCTTCTTCTCCAGACTAAGCAACCTCAGTTCCCTCAGCTGCTCCTCACCAGACCTGCTCAACCCAGTCAGCAACACTGCACACACACAACGTGGAAGCTTTGCCCAGCCTCAGCCTTAAGCTTTCTGCAGCCATACTACAAACACACTTCCTTTTGAAGATGAGAGACAGAAGTACAAGAGATCAGGGTTTGTGTTCAAATCTCCAGCACACAGTGCTTCATGATGACATTTTTACAGGTCTTCTGGGATGCACTCTCCATATGTTTGCACATTTGACAGCATCCTCCACACAGACTCCATTTAAATAAGCTCCTTTCAGAAGAGGGATGAAGCCAGAGATAAACTATAAATACAGATACAAGACCTTCCCCAGGGAGACCTTACAGCAGCCTTCCAGTACCTGAAGTGTACTTCAGGGAAAGCTGGGGAGGGGCTTTTTACAAGGGCTTGTAGTGACAGGATGAGAGGAAATGGATTGAGGCTCAGGGGTGACCTCATTGCTGTCTACGACTACCTGAAGGGAGGCTGTAGCCAGATGGGGTTGGGCTCTGCTGCCAGGCAGCCAGCAACAGAACAAGGGGACACAGCCTCAAGCTGTGCCAGGGCAGGGTCAGGCTGGATGTTAGGAGGAAGTTGTTGACAGAGAGAGTGATTGGCATTGGAATGGGCTGCCCAGGGAGGTGGTGGAGGCGCCGTGCCTGGAGGTGTTGAAGCCAAGCCTGGCTGGGGCACTTAGTGCCATGGTCTGGTTGCTTGGCCAGGGCTGGGTGCTAGGTTGGTTGAGTTTGGAGGTCTCTTCCAACCTGGTTGGATCTATGATTCTATGAAGCTGGAAGAGAGAGATTGAGACTGGAGATGAGGAAGAAATTATTTCCAGTGAGGGTGGTGAGACACTGGCACAGGTTGCCCAGGGAGGTTGTGGATGCCCCCTCCCTGGAGGTGTTCAAGGCCAAGCAGGATGTGGCCTTGAGCAACTTGGGCTAGTGGGAGGTGTCCCTGGGCATGGCAGGGTGGTTGGAACTGGATGATCTTTAAGGTCCCTTCCAACCCAAACCATTGTGTGAATCTATGAACCGAACATTTCCTTTGTCACTGAAAGTATAAGTAAAAGTAGACCTGAAAACAGCAGAAAGCACCTTAAAAAAAGTTATGGTTTAAAAGTGCAAGCATCAGGGGACAGTGCAAGGACTGTACCCTTCCAGGTCAACGTGGCAGGTAAGGCTGAAGAAGCACAAAGAGCTGCCCCATGAGTTGAGCAAGGAGAGAATTCTTGAGTGCACAAAGGAGCAGCTTGGGGCAAGCCTGGCTTGCAGCTGTCTCAGAAGGAATGTGCACTTTCCATAGGTATTAAAATCTGCTGAAACAGGTGAAAGGAGGAAGTAAATAAAGACTTAATTCACAGGCTAAGAATACAGGACAGTAAATGGCTTCACAGAGGGGAAGTTTGAGGCAATAGGTCATGCAAAAAGGGATGAAAAGGTCACAGCAATTATGCAGAGCCTCGTGGATCAAAGAACCCTCCGCCGAGGCTCTGGATGTACTTCCAGCAATGCTAAGATGTTGCCTGCAGCTGCTGGATGACAGCACACTCTGGATTTATGAGTGCTCATTGTTAGGATGTGCACTCTGCATTTTGGGAAGCATTGCTTTAGAACATGCTCCAGTGCCATCACCCCACACCCTCTCCCTGGTGGAGGTCTCCATCAACACATAAAATACACCTTTGAGGAAGGAAGGACCTAAACCCATGGCTGAAGGACTTGAAGTGGATCAGATCAAGCCTTCCAGTGGGCACTCGAGCAGAGTTGCCTGGGAAGGATCCAATTCCAGCTGACAGAGATATCAAAATCCCCAAGTGCTGTTTCTCAAGGAGCAGACTACACTCCAAAGACAACAAGACAGACAATGGTAAGCTCTGGGCCCTCTGATGCCAGCTTCAGCCTGGCATTTTTGATGACTTTTACTTTGCTCTTATTCCAGTTTGGATTTTTAATGCAAAAGTTTGCTGCCCATTCCTCTCCAAACTCTCAGTATAAGTTCCCAAACTGACCAGCTGCATTTGGCCTCATTTCCACTTCAGCCTGAGAGGGTTTCCCAGATAAGAAAGCCCACCTCTGGCACAGAGGATGGGTTTCCCCACCCAGTATGTGAAGCCTGCAGAAGTTCTGGTTGCCTTATTCTCCAGAGAACCTCCAGCAGGACTGAGGACAAGGCAATAGCAAGGCAGAGATCTGTGTTGTCCCAAAAGCCTGCATAGGGCACTTAGTGCCATGGTCTGGTTGACTGGCCAGGGGTGGGTGCTAGGTTGGACTGGATAATCTTGGAGGTCTCTTCCAACCTGGTTGATTCTATGACTCTAAGAGGCACATCTGCCCCCTCTTCTCTGTGTGAAGCAGCTGGGAGACCAGCAGTCTGGAAGCAGCACAGCATGGAGAAATAAGCAGGAGCAGTGTGATCAAGTGACAAGATAAGATGCACTGAGGGATGTGAACTCTGCCATAGAATCACAGAATGGTTTAGGTTGGAAGGGGCCTTAAGGATCATCAAGTTCCAACCTCCCTGCCATGGGCAAGGACACCTCCCACTAGCCCAGGTTGCTCAAGGCCCCATCCAACCTGGCCAGGGGGCATCCACAACTTCCCTGGGCAACCTGTTCCAGCATCTCTCCAGCACTTGCCAGCCTAATCTAGGTAGGGTGTTCCCCCCCCATGGCAGGGGGGTTGGAACTAGATGATCCTTGTGGTCCCTTCCAACCCTGACTGATTCTATGATTCTATGGTTAATTTATTAGACTATTAAGTACTAAGGTGAGGCACTTAGTGCCATGGTTTAGTTGATTAGGAGGTGTTGGGTGATAGGTTGGACTTGATGATCTGGAAGGTCTTTTCCAACCTGGTTCATTTTGTGATTCTGTGAAATTCAGTCACCCTTTTGGCTCCTTTTTTTGTACACCAAGATGTCACTTTGCAAAAGAGATCTCAATAGGAGTAGCAATCAATCTAAAAGGTGACTCAAAGCACCCACACCTAACTAATTTCTGCCCTAAACATCTGAATCACATAATATTTTTCAAGCTCCTACACAGTATTCTGTAGAGAGGAAGAGAGAAAAGGAGTTGCATGAATAAATTGCTTTGCAGTGTTCCACCAAAAGAAAGAACCTCCAGAAATGACCCCAAGATGCAGAGGTAAAGCCACCTACAAAACAAGACAAATTAGCATCAGCCACTGATTGTTGAGCCTAGTGGCACTACAGGCAAACTGGGAAGGGCTTTAGGGCAACTTTGTCCTCACAGATTGCAAGCAGGAAGAGTTGCAAGCAGAACGAAACAATTAAAATACAGGGAGTGAAGCAAGTTCCTTCTCTCTCCTCTTATTTCACAGACTTCTGCTGCTGTGGTGCCAACCCAGAGCATCGATTCCAATACTATTTTACTGGATTTCCATTTGTTTTGCCTGGGCTCCTCCATTAATCCAAACAATAAGGGCCTTTAAAGCATTCATAAATAACCTGCTGCTGCTGCTGCTGCTGGCACCTAGGAGCCAAGTGCAGCAATGTTAAGCAACAACAAATTTCATAGTTCAAGAGGCACAGTTAAGGAAAAAAAAAAGGTTGCTCAGAAAATCACTCTCATTTAGCACAAAGATGCTTAAAAATTGCATGAAATCAGTCAAGTAACTATAGAAACCAATTCCTTCAGCTCTGTATCACACGTCTCACACCTCAATTGTCTTTATTATCATCTGCTGTCAGATCCTTAATCAGAAATGTGAACAGGCTTGATGATTTATTCAGCAGGGAAAGGAATCTGTAGGTCAAGTGAAAAATTTCACACGCACACACACACACACATCTTCAGCCTCAGCTACTTTCATTTCATTCTGTTCCCAGTAGCTCTGGGGGCAACTCCAGTGAGATCCAATATTAAGGCTCAATTAAAATAAGCTCCAATTAGTGGAGCTTTTTTCTCTCAGGCTAGAAAAGTCAGGAAATGGATATTGGGAAATGTAAAAAGTCAGCTACTGAGAGGAGGCTGCAGACATAAATGAACTTATTTGTTGATTTCTACAGTTGCTATGCAGAGGCCTCTGGGAGTAAAAGCTTAACCAGTCTAAGCTATAAACTAAAACCCCTGCAGCTAAACATGAACTGTGTGAAACAAGGGCTCCATTCCAGAACAGAAAACTGCTGGGCCCAGAAAATTAAAAGCCAGAGGCATTTTCCATTTAAAACTAAATCCCAGTACCGCCTCCCAGCCAAAGAATTATAAGCAGTATCAGATTTACAAAACGAACAATTACCCTGGAAAAATGTAGCCTATTGTACAGTCCCAGATGCTAAATCTCAAAGTTTCTCTCTCTTTTTTTTTTTTTCCCCCTTTCATTTCCCCCCCCCCCTCCCCACTTCCTAATCCCACATTCTATTCCTACCAAGTGTACTGCTGCAGTTCACAAAGGGCTGTTTCTAGACAGGAGCAAAGCTACCAAAAGAAAACCCTTCAAAAAGAGAGCTCGTAATTCATTGACCTCATTTGAAGCACTGCCCTTGCCTGTGGCAGTTCCTGTCCTTCCCCAAGGCCTCTGCAAATGGTATGCAGCAGCAAAATAAACCCTGACCTAATTGCCAGGACAGGGCTGCCAACCTTCTCTCCACACACAAAGGCAAGCATGGTAGCTGGGAAGCCCTCACTTACCTCTTTCGCTTTCTGCTTTAACCGCAGCTGTTCTGGATCCTTTCTACTGTAACGGCTCTAGCAAAGGAAGAGGGGAAAGATGGAACAGAAATTACTGGCATCCAAACACCATCCTATCCCTTAAATATTTAATAAATGACAATTTTCTCTGCTGATTGAAAGACTTAGCTGCAGGGGTGAATGCCTCAATCCAGACTGGCTTCCCTCCCCCCACTCCCGCGCACATACGCGCACCCCCTCCTCAGCTGGGCCGGCTGCCTCTGCTCTAGCCTGAAGCAAGATTAAGCTGAAAATGATGCTAACACTGTCAGTCAGGTCCAGTCTAGGCATGATGTTGTTCATGTCAGCAGCAGACACTTTAAAAAAGGACAGGAAGTACAGGAAAGAAAGGGAGTCACACTCCTGCAAGTACAACGTGATTCTTTCAGCTCCAGAGCAGGCTCCCACTTGAGGGGCTCCCAAATTCAGCCTGCAACAAAGCAAAACAACCCCAGCAAAGAGAAGCTGATGGAGGAACAGCTACCAATTGTTTTTCTTTTGCTCCTGCTCTGGAGGGGAAGGAAGGGGGAAGGTAGCTCATTCTGTACTAGCAGCAGTGGCTCCATCAGGGGTTGGCAGGTGTGAGGGTACCAGCTCCAAGGCTGCCCTCTGGTCTGACCATGGTAAAGAAAGATCTGGCAGAGCAGTGGGTGCCACCAGCCTGAACAAGCACAGTGAACTCCTATTTTCAGATAGGGAGAAAGACATACCAAGTTCAGGGCCAGAAAGAGAGTCAAGATGGATGTTTACAGTTAGGTGAATCCTTCTGCTCTTTCAGTTTGGCCAGCAGGGCTCACTTCGAGAGTCCACACACCCACCCCAGAGACCTGCAAGGACTCCTGGCATTGTTTAGAAGAATGTGAGAAGCTACAATCCTTTTCTGTGTACCCTAAGCTATCCTGAACATGATGGATTTCCAGTTACTGGTTATTGGCTTACTACACTTGAAGCAGAAAGAGGAGAAACCTGGAGATGCTCACCAGTCTAAAGGACACCACTACAGCCTCGGAAAGCAAGGAGTGAAGTCCTTACCTTGGCTGCTCGAAGCAACATTTCACGTTCCTCTTCATCCTTTCTCTGCTTTTGCAGGTGGTCAAGCTCTTCAAGAAACCTCAGCTGTGCTCTGGTGTCACTAGATACCATGTACCTCTCATTGCCCTGCAAAGAGAAGCTTCTTAGAGACCATCACACTTCTACACAGAATCACAGAATGGTAGGGGTTGGAAGTGACCTCCAGAGATCAGTCAAATCCAGCTGCCCTGCCAAAGCAGGGTCACCTAGGGCAGGTCACACAGGAACACATCCAGGCAGGTTTTGAAAGTCTCCAGAAAAAGAGACTCCACAACCATTCTGGGCAGCCTGCTCCAGGGCTCCAGCACCCTCACAGTGATGAATTCTTTCCTTATGTTGAGGTGGAGCCTCCTGTGTTCCAGCTCATACCAATTGTTCCTTGTCCCATCATGGGCACCACTAAAAAAGCCTGGCACCTTCACCTTGACACCCACTCCTCAGGTATTTATAGACATTGATCAGGTCTCCTTTCAGCCTTCTCTCCACTCCAGGGCTCCAGCACCCTCACAGTGATGAATTCTTTCCTTATGTTGAGGTGGAGCCTCCTGTGTTCCAGCTCATACCAATTGTTCCTTGTCCCATCATGGGCACCACTAAAAAAGCCTGGCACCTTCACCTTGACACCCACTCCTCAGGTATTTATAGACATTGATCAGGTCTCCTTTCAGCCTTCTCTCCACACTAAACAGCCCCAGGTCTCAGTCTTTCTTCATAGCAGAGATGTTCAAACCCCTTCATCATCATCATCTCCTCTGTTCAGTATATTCACCAAGGCTGGATGAGGCACTTAGTGCCATGGTTTAGATAATTAGAAGGGTTAGGTGATAGGTTGGACTTGATGATCTTTGAGGGCTTTTCCACCCTGGTTAATTCTGTGATCATCATCACAGCTCTCTACTGGACTCTCTCCAGCAGCTCCTTGTCTCTCTTGAATTGGGCAGCCTAAAACTGGACACAGTATTCCAGCTGTGGTCTCACATAGGTGCTCAGTCATATCAATGTAAAAGCTGGGAGGAAAGCAGAAGCCTTCCTGTGAGGCACTCTTCTCTCCCAGTCTGAATCCTCAAAACCCATCCAGAGCACACAAATCAATCCCTCTCCTGGTATTAAGCTTGGTCCTTTTTAATGAGCCACCACATTGCCACACAGCACCAACCGTGGCTCAGATCACAACACACGTTGTGACCAAGGAGACTTTCTTTGCCCAGGAGAGTCTGTGGCTCTGCAAACAAGTTCAACAAACCTTTTCCTCCTCTTCTCTCACTGCTTGAGGTCTTTTTTTCCCACTGCTCCCCACAAAACATACCCTCCTTGGAGTCAGTCTCAGTGCATTAGCACAACTTGTCATTAAGCAGCAGTTTATAATAATCCACCAGCATGCCACAATCCTTTTAAAGGGACAAAGGAGGAAGCCTTATTACCAGAAGATTAATTTCTTTTTCCCAAAGTTTAGAAGAGTTTTTGCCTTAGAATGCCCAAAGTCAGAGTCAGATACTTCCATTTTTAAAGCCAAATCCAAGACCTTATGCCAATTAGGAATGGAATCCCCTTTACCAGAACCAAAGCCCTACCATAGGCTTATAGTGAATGGGTGCACCCATGAGAGTATTTCAGCTCATCAGTAAGTGGCTTAAGGTAACTTATTTCAGGACTTAAAGATAACTTATTTCATATATATATAATATATATATAGGGAGATATAATATATATGAATATATATACACACACATAGTCTGCAGTTACATTTTGTCCTTGTCAATGAACTCCTCCTCTGCATTCATTGAGCACTAAGCTGCTTAGATACTGGATTGTGTATCTGTTCATAATTTGGAGCTAATACTGCTGAGGAAACAACTTGGACTCAGTGGTTGTCAACACAGAATTTTAGGGGTTGGAAAGGACCTCTGGAGGTCACTTAGGCCATCCTCCACCCTGCCAGAGCAGGCTCACCTAGAGCAGGTTGCACAGGATGGCACCTAGGTGGGTTTAGAACAGCTCCGAAGATGGAGACTCCAGCACTTCTCTGGGCAGCCTGGTCATAGAATCATAGTCAGCCAGGTTGGAAGAGACCTCCAGGCTCATCCAGCCCAACCTAGCACCCAGCCCTGGCCAAGCAACCAGACCATGGCACTAAGTGCCCCAGCCAGGCTTGGCTTCAACACCTCCAGGCACAGCCACTCCACCACCTCCCTGGGCAGCCCATTCCAATGCCAATCACTCTCTCTGCCAACAACTTCCCCCTAACATCCAGCCTAGACCTCCCCCACCACAGCTTGAGACTGTGTCCCCTTGTTCTGTCACTGGCTGCCTGTCAGCAGAGCCCAACCCCACCTGGCTACAGCCTCCCTTCAGGGAGCTGCAGACAGCAATGAGCTCTGCCCTGAGCCTCCTCTTCTGCAGGCTGCACACCCCCAGCTCCCTCAGCCTCTCCTCACAGGGCNATCTCATCCCATTGACCTCTGCCCACCCATCCAGCCTGTCAAAGTCTCTCTGCAGGGCTCTTCTACTCTCCAACAGATCCGCACCTGCTCCTAGCTTGGTGTCATCTGCAAACTTACTGATGCTGGACTCTATCTCCTGGTCCAGATCATCAGTAAAGATATTGAACAGGACTGGGCCTATGTGCTAGTTTGAAGCTAGCTAGAATGTTTTGGTGAGAAGAACTAGATTACAGGCTGTGAAAGGAAAACAAGGCTGATGTCTACTTCACTCATAGGCTTGCTGACAGGTGTAAGAAGAAGAATCCAAACATAGATAAGGCACTTCTTCTGGGGGAACTGGCTGAGCTGCATTTCTCTCTAGCCTCTCTGCCATCTCTCTTATTAATCCACTTTGCTTCCTAACTCCGTGGCCGAACCTCCATTCTTCCTTGGGACTAGGGTAAGGTTGAGAGGGGTGGGAGAAAGTGAAAGGGCAGTTGGGAGCCCCTCCTGGGGACTTCTGGGAGGGCTGTTGTGTTTCTGTATTACCTTTTACCTTGTATATTTCTGTCTATAACTGTATATACTGAAAATATCACAGCATCACAGTCCCACAGTATCATCAGGGTTGGAAGAGACCTCACAGATCACCAAGTCCAACCCCCTACCACAGAGCTCAAGGCTAGACCATGGCACCAAGTGCCACATCCAATCCTGCCTTGATCTGCTTGTATATTGTGCTAAGCTGTAAATATAAGCTTCATTCAAATTCCCAGAGCTGGCTGAGTCTAGTCTGGGTGATTTCCAAAGTGTGGGGGGGGCAGGGAACACTCAAACCATCACATCTTTTATTTTGGCACTCCTGCGTGGGGCAAATTGATTTTGAGTGATCATTAATTAACTCTGGGAATCAGAATGAAGCCAATGAAGCTATTTTACTTAGTGGGGGCTACTGTGTGGCCTGTTGTCTGTTTTCTTGTTTAGAATTGGCTTAAGGCACAGATTGGTTACTTTTTGTTCAATCTAATTTTGAAGAAGATCAAATCTAAACTTCCATCCATTTGTTGGAGTTGGGGGGATTTCATCCTTGGCCATATTGGGTTTAACATCACTGAGTCTTTTACCAGTAACATTACAGGAACATTTCCCAGTAGCATTACAGGAAATGGAAATGATTCTGCTTTATCCACAGCCCTAATGAGAGCAATCTTACCTAAGACCCAGGCACCAAACCCTTGTTCTGTATTTTATTCACATCTGACTGTGGCATTTCTGTCATGTGTGATGTTAGCTCTTATAATTTTTGGTTTTATACTAACTTTAACAGACATCCCTTCCTACTCAAACCATTCTATGATTCTCAACACTGCTCAGGCCACACCTTGAGT
>WAAF01007276.1:17517-82259 GCA_013400475.1 Tricholaema leucomelas | reverse complement strand
GATTTTGGGCCTATGGGCCCTCCACGACAGGTGCTTATCTTAAACAGTGCCTGGAGCAAACATGGGAGGGAGTGGGCAAGTCTGAGTGTGTTCCTCTGTGGCAGTTAAAAATAGAGAGGAGATCTTGAGATGTGTCAGAGCTTTTCACACTGTCTGTGCGAGGGACTTGATACAGATGAGTGAAACACCTGAGGAGCTGCTGCAGCAGCAGGGGGCTGGACAGAGACCCTTTTCCTCACAGACCCTGGTGAGGTGGTTGCAAGTGAGCAGTGTATTTCCTTCACCTTGAGAAGGGTTTGTGGTGTCAACAGAATCCTGCATCCTCACAGCACTTTAGCCCTGACCAAACCTTCTTGCTGGTCTCCAAGCTGGTGACACATGGGTTTGATGGGTGGTCCACTAGATGGATAAAGAACTGGCTTGATGGCTGCACCCAAAGAGTGGCTGTCAGTGGCTCCATGTCTAAGTGGAGGCCAGTGACAAGAAGAGTCCTCAGGGATCAGTCCTGGAACCAATCTTGTTCAACATCTTTGTCAGTGCCATGGACAGTGGCACTGAGTGCACCCTCAGCAAGTCTGCTGATGACACCAAGCTGTGTGGTGCAGCTGACAGACTGGAGGGAAGGGATCCATCCAGAGGGACCTGGACAGGCTGCAGAGGTGGGCACAAGTCAACCTCAGGAGGTTCAACAAGACCAAGTGTAAGGTCCTGCAGCTGAGTTGAGGCAATCCCAAGCACAATTCCAGGCTGGGCAGTGAATGGCTGGAGAGCAGCCCTGAGGAGAAGGGCTTGGGGGTGCTGGTGGAAGAGAAGCTCAACAGAAGCCAGCAGTGTGCACTTGCAGCCCAGAAAGCCAAACAGAGCCTGGGCTGCAGCAGGAGAAGTGTGGCCAGCAGAGCCAGGGAGGTGATTATCCTCCTCTTCTCTGCTCTGCTGAGACCCCACCTGGAGTACTGCATCCAGTTCTGGAGCTCCTGGGACAAGAGGGATGTGGAGATGCTGGAGTGTGTCCAGAGAAGGGCCAGGAGGATGCTCAGAGGGCTGCAGCAGCTCTGCTGTGAGCACAGTCTGAAAGAGTTGGGGCTGTGCAGGCTGGAGCAGAGCAGGCTCCCAGGTGACCTTCTTGTAGCCTTCCAGGATCTGAAGTGGGCTACAAAAAATCTGGGGAGGGACTTTTTAGGCCATCAGGGAGTGCCAGGACTGGGGGGAATGGAGCAAAGCTGGAGAGTCAGGCTAGAGGTGAGGAGGAAGTTGTTCAGCCTGAGAGTGGTGAGAGGCTGGAATGGGTTGCCCAGGGAGGTGGTTGAGGCCCCATGGCTGGAGGTGTTTGAGTCCAGGCTGGCTGAGGCTGTGGGCAGCCTGCTCTAGGGTAGGGTGTCCCTGGGCATGGCAGGGGGGTTGGAAGTGGCTGCTCCCTGTGGTCCCTTCCAACCCTGACTGATTCTCTGATTCCACGTTGCAGACAGCCATCAGTGAGAACTACCAGACCATGTCAGACACCACCTTCAAAGCCTTACGCCGGCAGCTTCCTGTCACCCGCACCAAGATCGACTGGAACAAAATCCTCAGCTACAAGATTGGCAAGGAAATGCAGAATGCTTAGCGTGGGGCTGAGGGACAGCCCCAGAATGTTCCTGTGCAAAAAAACAAATCGTGGTCCTATGCCAAGTAGAAGGGTTCCAAACCAGTGCAGCGTTTCCCCTCGGGCTTTCAGAGTTAGCAGGTTTTCTAGCCTCACCCAGCAGTGTAGAACAAATTGTGTTGTCTTTCGTGGGGTTTTTGTTTCTTTTTTGTCTTTCTTGCCACGTCAACTTCCTGTATTTACTGCTAGGTCATTTTAGCTACGCCACAGCTGTGGTTCAGAGGTGTAGCATCTTTACCAATCACCCACTGTCTTGGTTGGAAAACTCCCTAACTGGAAAAGCCCTGCTCTAAATAGAGCTGAGGGTGCAAAACGTTCCCCTTTCCCTCCTCACAGCACTCCAGGTACTCTGCTAAGTTTGTCAAACCTACCAACAGCTGCAAGGTAACAAAAACAAGGCAGCAAATCCTCCTCTACCCTTATCGCTGCCCTCCACAGAGCAGGGAGCCTGCAGGCTTCCGTCTCCCTTATCAAATGAGTTTACAAGGTCCTTACAGACCCAACCCCCCACCAACCCCGCCCCTAAGCCAGCTCTTCCAGGGATGTCTTCTCTCTTTTAACCTGAAGATTTGAGCCATGTTCCCCTAAAGTGGCTGTTTCTGCTCTTCCCACCTCGTGTGTGTGTGTGTGTGTGTGTGTGTACGGTTAGCAGACATCTGCGTTCTCGCTGCCCTGCAGGCTCCTGAGGCAGGCAGGCTGGGTGGTGATGAGACATGCAAGTGTCCCTGGAACAAAAAGGGGTATGTTGTGCTTTCATGCTTTGTGGCAGGTTCCTAGACTTTGTATCCCAGGTGTATGGATGGGTAGTGTACAAAATAAACAAACTTGCACCCAAGCAAGAGGAAAAACCTTTCCTTTTTCTCTTTGTTTTGGTTTTTTTTTTCTGGTCTGTTGTGCCCAGTTTCTTGTCATACTTAAGGGGGGGTTGGAGTTTTACCTCACTGCTCTCTAAATGCTTCTTCTGTTGCTTTGTGGAAACAAAAGCAGTAAGTGCTGCCAGTTTCCCTGAGGGGAGGCTGAGGTGTGCATGTGACTTTCTCAGGCAGGGCACAAAATATGGATTGGCACAGAGCCTTCCTGCAGGTTCTGCTTTTTAAACTGCCTCATGTTTGGTTGCTTTTAAGTACACAGAAGGAGGGAGGTGGAAAGGTAGGGATGGGACTGTCTGTGCATTAGACCTCATGGTTTGCACAGTGGTGCCACAGATCAGTGTCTGTACTTATGTATGTCCAGCTGTAACACTGACCTTGCCTCACCAACTGCTGGCTGTGTCCTAGGCCAGGGACACAGGACAAAGCAGGGCTGTCCTCGAGGGCTGGGGCTGTCCTGAGGAGGATCTGCACACCCTGTGCAAAGAGCTGGTCAAGGACAGGGCTGCTGCCAGCCAGTGATTGTGCAAAGGCTCTCTCCTCCTTGCCACAGCACAGAGATGAAAAGTTGTGTGGATGGGCACCTCGGGTGCCGTGGTCTGTGGCCCTGGTCCCAGTCCAGACAAGCACTGGAGTGATTTCAAGAATGTGAAGCAGAGCCCAAGATAAGGGTGTGCACACAGCAGAGCTTTTATCTGTCTCAAGGTTAGTCTTCCCTGCTCCAGGTTACACCACAAGCAGCTCACCACTACTCCTTCCAGCCTTCAGACCATTACCATCTCTTTGTTCTTCTCCAAATCTTTCACTAATCATTCTTCAGTCCACCCCAGTCCCTGCCTGCCTCTAAGCCCTTCCCTCCCCAGCAGCTTTCTCCACAGCAGGCTCGGCCATTACATCCTCTCCTAGCTCCTGTTTTCTTCCTTGGAGAAGCAGCACTTGTCCTGGTTCACCACCACTGGACCACTAAGCAAAGAGCTAACCTGGGGTGATGCAGGCCCAGAGATGCCCTAATCCTTAAAGCCATCTGCTATTGTCTGCTGGAGACCAGAGGCTGCAGCAAAAGTTGCAGCCAGCTCCAGAGCAAGATAACCTCCTGGGCTGGCTCTGCTGAGGTGGACAAAAGTCAAAGTGACCCTAATGAATCACAGCAAGCAGCCTTCTGAGCCAGGGACAGCGAAGCCAGCCCTGCCCAGTGCTGCAGGGCAGGTCCTGCAAGCCCAGAAGGAGCAGTGGTGCTGCCCAGCTACCCCCCCAAGGAAAGAATTTTCCTCTGTTTGCTTTAGAGCTTGAAGTTCCAGGACTCTGTCTGCAATATCCACCAGAAGGAGTCACGAGCAACTCCTCCACAGGCAGCACTCCCATTTTTTAAGCCTTGGAGCCCTCCTGCAACCTGCAAAGGGCCCTGAACCACCACAGCCCTATACCACCACAGTCCGTTGGCCACTTCCAGACAATGTCAGTTCATCGGCAGAGCTTGGGTCAGAAGACAAGCACCTGGGAGAAGATGAGGGAGCCAGCAGACTTCCCCCAACATCATCCCTGAGCCACAGCCAAGGTAAAAAACAGCAGCATGAGCTGTGCCAGGGTCCTGAGCCCAGGTCAGGGCTCACCATCCTCACTGCCCAGAAAGCAGCTCCTGCTGCACTATAGGGGGGAAGGGAGGCTACAGCCTCTGCTTTCTCACCTCTACCCCAGAGACAATCAGTGCTAGGGCTGCGGGTTGGGGGGCGAAGAGACCTAACCCAGATCCCTGGCACTCTTTAGCCCTGCTGCCCCCAGCGCTGCAACCACAGCTCCGTCTGCGGGACTTTTGGGGTAGCCCTGCAGGGGAGGGGTGCGCTCCTCTCGGGGTCCGGGGCTGCGCCAACCCCCTACACGTAGCCAGGGCAATTCCCACAGCCGGGACCCTCTGCGGGGTGCGGGACTCTGGACACGGGGCGATGCTGCGGGACCGGCCAGGAGCCGCCCCCGGTCCCCTCCCGCCGCCGCCCCAGCCGCGGCGGGCGGGTCCGTAACCTGCACGGCCCCTTTCGCTTTCGTTTCTCGCTACGGGATCGGCCCTGGCCCTGCCCAGCCCAAGCCTACCCCGCACGGCTCGGTACGGTACGGTACGGTACACCTCGGCACGGCTCAACTCGACACGGCTCGACCCAGCTATGCCCCGGTTCAGCATAGCAGAGAGCAAGTGGTGCGGGGACCAGTTCGTGCAGTTCCTGCTGGACACGGGCCGGGAGCAGGAGAAGCGGCGGGACACACTGCGTAGCATCTATAACCTGGAGTTCCGGGGCAGGTGAGGGCTCTCGGCCGGACACGGGCTGCATCGCTTGGGAATGTCCCCAGCCAGCCAGCACCCAGCCCCTGGCCAGCTTCACCGGCGTCTGACTAGCATCGCCCAGTGCCTGCCCAGCATCACCAGTCTCTAGCTGGCATCGCTCGGGCTTCATCCGGAATGGGCAGGAGCTGGGGGTGAGGGTGGCACCGGGGAGTAGGTTGGGTCCTCAGGGGCCTTCCCTCGCGATCAGGGAGGACTCGCAGCAACTCAACTCAAATTCAGGGGCTCTGTTCTCCAGTCACGGGGAATAAAGGGGCAGCGCTGTGGGGCAGCCCCTGCGCCTCTGGACTATGGATGTAGCCAGAAGCAGAGCTGCTCTCCAGACACCAGCCCCACTTGGGTCCCCTCCACCTCACCACAGCCCTGCTGGGATATTTCCCAGCTGCATGGGGCCCCAGCAACTGCCTGACCAGGGCCACTCACACTCCCCAGCTCACTCTGTTGACACCAGTCCCGCTCGCCTTTGTGCAACATCACCACAGTTAATCATTGGCAACGCTGGAAGCGCTGTGGGAAGTGCCTCGGGATGTGGGAGTGGGGACGCGGGGAGGCATCGTTGCCAGAGGCACAATGGCCACGTTTTGGAGGAGCTGCCATCTGCACCCGCTCTGCCCCTGGGGCTGTGTAGGGAGCTGACCCCTCTGGACGGCTCCTTCTGTGGACAGTCTGAGGACGGGGAGAGGTCTGTGCCCTGCTGCTGCTTGCACACTGGCAGGGACAAGGACTGCATGGCTGCTGAGGCCAGACTATGGCACATCTGGAATGGCCTTGTCACGGCCAGAATGGCCACAATACAGCATGGAGCTGCTGGAGCAGCCTGCAGGGATGCAAGATTTGCATGGGCCAGTGAAAAGCCACAGTCCTCCCTTGCCCAGCGCAGAGGGGAGATGCTGAGTGCCCCTTGCCCGAGCCTCTGTGCCCACTTGCCCCTCCCCTCCTCCTTACCTTCTCTCAGCTGCTGATGCCCTCAGAGAAATCTCTCTCCCTGTGCAGGACTGAAATCAAAATGCCCAACTTCTCCTGCATCTTGTACGCTCTGAAGGTGACCCGCCGGGTGCAGGTGTATGGGGAGTTGGTGATCTTCAAGAAGGTAAGGGATGCCCTGCGCTGGGCAGGGGGCAGCTCCTGCACCCACTGGGACTGGCTCTGTGAGAGCAGGACCCCAGGGCTACACTGATGCTGGCTGCTCCTCACAGGACAAGAAGCGTGTGGTGATGGCAGACCAGTACTGGAGACCCAGAACCAATGCAGAGGCATCGGCGTCGGCATCAGCATCGGCATCAGCATCGGCATCAGCATCGGCATCAGCGCTGGCGTCGGCATCGGAGTCAGCACTGGGGCAGCAGCCCAGCTCTGTTCCGCAGATGCCCCAGACCCGTGCCAAGAAGTGGTACGACCAGCAGCACCCTGCCCACACCCACCCTGGCATGGCCCCAGGAGTCCCCCACCCAGGCTGGAACTGACCCTCTTGTCCCACAGGGCTGAGTCCATCCGTGGGAAGCACGGAGTCGAGATTGTCTCGGACCATGACCAGGGCAATGGGCACATCCGCTTCCCTGTGGTGCCTGGCGAGCCCCAGACAATCACCATCGTGGTGCAGAACCGTGGGACAGAGACTGTGACACTGCAGCGGTGCCAACCACACCAGCCAGCGCGGGAGCTCTCCTTCACTGATGAGAAGGGAGTGACACGGGGACAGTCAGTGCTGCTGCACCCAGGTAGGGCCCCGTCCCCTGCCACATCCTCTGCCCTGCACCCTACCCTGCCAGAGATGCTGGACCCATCTCTCGCCTCTGTGCCTTGCAGGCAGCAGGTACCTTGTTAAGGTGCGATGCCAGGCCACCTGCAATGGGTACTTCCATGCCATGGTGATCTTCAAGTTCACCAAGGAGCCTCACCAGCCCTTCAGTATCCATCGCTACCTCGCTGCTGTCGCTGAGGGACAACTGGCCAAGGACCTGGGGCCCTCAGAACCTTTCCAGCCTTACCAGGCTGGCCTCCGCCGCCCTGTCACCGTCATCACCGAGGATGGCATCCCCCCCAGCAGGTACATGGCAGGATCATCTGCTGCCATCCTTTGCAGGGGGTCCCAGCCTGTTCTCCAGCTGAGACAAAGCTCGGTTGCTTGAGACCTGGCTTCTGGCACCCCAGGACAGTTCTTCATCCCTGTGTGATGGATGGCAACAGTGGGGTTAGGGGCATCCTGCTTGCCAGGGCCACGGGTGGCTGCAGCCTAGGGGCAGCCCAGCCTTGCAGTCCCTGTGGCACCACTGTCCCTTCTGCCCAGCTCCCAGCAAAACGAACTGGAGAAGGAAATCCCTCTGGGCACCTACCAGTACCCAAAGAGCTACAAGGACACGATCCTGCTCGGATCCAATGCCAATGCCAACACCGGCTGGGCTGCCATGCAGTGAGTACCACCCAGCCCTGTGCCTTCCACCCTCTGTTCCTTGGCTGAAGTGTCCCCAGGGCACAGTGACCTCCCTGCTGCCTGCAGGTTGCTGCTGGAGGCTCCTCTGAATGCCAAGAACTACCAGGAGAAGTTCCAGCTGCTGCTGCACCTGGAGGAGATCCAGATGGAGGTGAACATCCGCTGCTACGACATGAAGGACGTGTCCATGGATCAGGACAGGGGGCTGCTGGTCCTCAAAGTGTGTAGAGCAAGCTGAGGGGGTCAGAAAGGGTGCTTGGGGCTTGAGGGTGCCTGGCATCACTCTGGCTGCTTGGCAGGTGCCCGGCGTGGCTGAGAACCGCCCGTCCGTGCTGAAAGGAGACCACCTCTTTGCCCACCTGAGCAGCGAGCGGGAGCACTCCCCCTTTGTCCAGTACAAGGGCTACGTGCACGGCGTGGAGCTGGAGAGCGTCAGGCTCGGCTTCTCCACCAAGTGAGTGACGTCCAACCCCTGGGCTGGCAGAGCTCTGCTAGCCCCGCTTGGAACCACTGGAGGCCAGGCGTGGGCTGGGACAGGCTGGGGAGGACGTGGGGGAGTGTCCCTGTGGCCTGCTCACACTGCTCCTTCCCAGGCTGATGAAGAAGTTCGTGAACAACCTGAGGTTCGATGTGACCTTCACCTTCAGCCGGCTGCCGCTGCAGGTCCAGCACCGGGCTGTGGACATGGCCATGCGGCACGGCCTGGCCAGCGTCCTCTTCCCCTCTGCCTCCTGCCACCAGCCCCTCCTCACAGGCACCTTCCAGCCCCAGTGAGTTCAAATGCTGAAGGGGACGAGGAGGGAATGGGTAGATGAGGACCTGGGAGGGGATGGGGACCCAAACACACTCGGCCCCTGCTCCTGCAGGTGGTTTGACCGCAAGCTGCAGTCCAACGAGGAGCAGTGCAGAGCTGTGACACACATCGTGATGGGGACGTCCAGGCCAGCCCCATACCTCATCTTTGGCCCCCCGGGGACTGGCAAGACAGTCACAATAGTGGAGGCCATCAAGCAGGTGAACAACCGTTGACCAGGTCCAGCCCCCCAGGTCACTGCTGCCCTCCCTGGCCCACGAGGCTCACTGCCACCTGGTCCCACCTAGGTGTGGAACTGCCTTAAGGACTCCCGGATCTTGGCCTGTGCCCCTTCCAACAGCGCTGCAGATCTGCTGTGCCAGCGCCTCATCAAGGACTTTGCTCCCCGGTACGTCTACAGGCTGATGGCCAGCTCCAGGAACTTCCAGGAGGTGCCTGCTGATATCAGGGTAGGTTCCTGTACCTCTGTCCTGGCACCCCACAGCCCATCTGTGTTGGTGGCTCTGGAGAGAGCAGGGTCCCACCAAACAGCTGTGTTTCAGCCCTGCTGCAACTGGGACGACCGTCTGAGCTGCTACGTGTACCCGAGCAAGAAGAACCTGGGCTCCTACCGGATCATTGTCACCACGCTGGTGACAGCAGGAAGGTCAGAGGACGTGGGGTTGTCCCCACCACCCACAGTGAGGGGACCTCACAGCCATCTCTGAGGGCAGCAGGGGAGGGGTGTGGAGAAAGGTGGACAGAGGGCAGGACCTCTCCTCTGCGGGAGGGTGAGGACCAAGGCAAGGGAATGATTGGTGATCAGCTGGGGCAGGGCTGCTGAGGAAGCCTCACTCAGCTCTCCCCTAGGCTGGTGTCAGCCAACTTCCCCCCAGGGTTTTTCTCCCATGTCTTCATCGATGAGTGTGGCCAGGCAGTGGAGCCGGAGAGCGTGATCGCCATCGCGGGTGAGTGGTGCCCAGCTGCCCTCTTGGGGACCAGCTTCCCTGTGTGGCTTGAAGATCTCCCCATTGAATTCTCTCTCTGCCTAGGGCTCCTCACTGCCATGGATCAGAAGACCAACCCCAACGGGGGGCAGCTGGTGTTGGCAGGAGACCCGAAGCAGCTGGGTCCTGTCCTGACATCACCACTGGCTATCGAGCACGGCTTGGGTGAGTAGGGGGAGAGGTGAGGCTGCTGCCAACAGCCAGGAGGGTAAGCAGCCTTGCAGGCAGCCACAGGGTTCCTCTGGGCACAGGCACCTCGCTGCTGGAGAGGCTGATGCTGCACAACCCCCTCTACAAGAAGTCAAGTGGAGGATATGACCCTCAGTTTGTCACCAAACTGCTCTGGAATTACAGGTGAGGATGGGGACAGCACATGGATGGGTGCAGGCGAGGTCCAGAGCACTGTAGTGTCACAGCAAACCCTCTGTCTCCAGTGCATTGTCCCTGGGAGGGTGCTAGGGCTGCATGGTACCTACCCTGGGCACTGTCCTGTCTCTGCCAGGTCCCACGAGGCTATCCTCAGGATCCCCAACGAGCTCTTCTACGACAGCGAGCTGAAAGCCTGCGAGCGCAGCGAGCTCGACGTCCGCAACACCTACTGTGCCTGGGAAGAGCTCCCCAGAAAAGTGAGGGGGGTACCAGGGAGGGGGCCTGGGAGGATCCCCAAGCCATAGGTGGAGCAAAGCCCAACACTGTCTGTCCCCAGGGCTTTCCCATCATCTTTCACGGGGTTTGTGGGGAAGACCGGAGGGAGGCCAAGAGTCCCTCGTTCTTCAACACGGCTGAGATCGAGGTGCTGGTTGACTACCTCAAGAAGCTGCTGCAGAGTAGGGGCAGGAGGGGCATCCCCAGCATCTCACCCAAGGAGATTGGCATCATCTCCCCCTATAGGAAGCAGGTGAGAGGCACATCTCATGGGGAGAGACCCACACACATAGACAGGGCAGGATAGGGGGCACTGGGATAGATGGGCAGCCTCAGGATGGCACAGCAGGGTGGCTCTGTGGGGGCTAGACAGGAGCAGTGTGGGCAGCAGGACAAGGGAGGTTCTTCTGGCCCTGTGCTCAGCACTGCTCAGGACACACCTTGAGTGCTGTGTCCAGTTCTGGGCTGCTCAATTCAAGAGAGATGTTGAGGTGCTGGAAGGTGTCCAGAGAAGGGCAGCAAGTCTGGGGAGGGGCCTGGAGCACAGCCCTGTGAGGAGAGGCTGAGGGAGCTGGGGGTGTGCAGCCTGCAGAAGAGGAGGCTCAGGGCAGAGCTCACTGCTGTCTGCAGCTACCTGGCAACCAGCAACAGAAGAAGGGGACACAGCCTCAAGCTGTGCCAGGGCAGGTCTAGGCTGGATGTTAGGAGGAAGTTGTTGGCAGAGAGAGTGATTGGCATTGGAATGGGCTGCCCAGGGAGGTGGTGAAGCCAAGCCTGGATGGGGCACTTAGTGCTATGGTCTGGTTGATTGGCCAGGGCTGGGTGCTAGGTTGGGCTGGATGAGCTTGGAGGTCTCTTCCAACCTGCTTGATTCTGTGATTCTATGACTGTGCCTTCGCTAGGTGGAGAAGATCCGGAGAGCCATCACCTCCCTGGACCCTGTCCTGCGGGCACTGCCAGACATCAACCTGCTGAAGGTATGGTCTTGGGCATGGGGCAGAGAGGAGCCCACCCTGTTTGTGGGGTTGCTTCCTGGCCCCTCACCAGCTGTCCCCTCCCCAGGTGGGCTCTGTGGAGCAATTCCAGGGCCAGGAGCGACGTGTCATCCTCATCTCCACCGTGCGCAGCTGCAACGAGTACCTCATGTTTGATGAGACCTTCAAGTTGGGCTTCCTCAAGAACCCCAAGGTACTTTGCTGCCCCGAGTGAAGCTCTCCTCTTAGCACCCCCTGCTCCCCTCTGCTCTCCTGCAGCCAGCAGAGCTGCTCCAGGAGCTTAGTGCTGCACTGAAGGTGCCTGCACCCAGGTGGGGCTAGGAGGGACCTAGCAGGGCTTCTGCACGGCCTCCTGTGACAGGCCAAGGGGTGATGGTTTGAAGCTAAAGGAGGGAGATTCAGACTGGAGAGAAAGGAGAGATGTCTGGCACTGAGGGTGGTGAGACCCTGACCCAGGCTGGCCACTGTCTTGGAACCATTCCAGGTCAGGTTGTTTGGGGCTCAGAGCAACCTGCTCTAGTTGCAGATCTCTCTGCTGACTGGGGGAGCTTTAAAAGTCCCTTCCCCCCCAGACCATTCTATCATTCTCCTGTTCTCTTCTCAGAGGCTCAACGTGGCCATCACCAGGGCCAAAGCTCTGCTGATCGTGGTAGGCAACCCAGCTGTGCTCAGCAAGGACCAGCACTGGCAGAGGTGAGCCCTGCCATGCTCTGGAGCTCCTGCTTGCCCTTCCTTACCACTTGCAGATATTGCCTGGCCATGCCTATGCTATGGGACAGCGAGGCCAGTGCCAGCAGCAGGGCCAGTGCCACCTCCTGCCCATACTCCCCTTGCTCTGTGCCCACAGGTTCCTCAGGTACTGCAGGGAGCAGGGGGGCTACACTGGCTACCCTTACGAGGACGAGAGCCCAGCTGAGGACGGCCTCACCGCTGACCTCCAGGGACTACATCTTGGCAATTAGCAGCCAGGTGAGCAGGGCCTGGAACTGCCACAGAGCTGAGGTGAGGAGCGGCACAGCCAGGGCCAGGCTGCACCCTGCCACCTGCGGCACTGGGAGGCTTCTCCCGAGCAAGTGCAGTAGGGCTTACAATGGGCTCTTGCTCAGGGGGCTGCCTGCCCCCTCCCAAGCCAGGGGCCAGCTCTGCCATGAAGTTTCTCTGCAGGAAACCCCTCCCCGAGACAAGAGAAGCCCTGCAGAGCTTCAGCACCCCTCAGCCTGCAGCAGTCTCCTGCTCTCCTCCCACCTCGCTCCTGCAGTGCTTGGTATTCCCATGCATGCCTGCAGAGATGGGCAAGGGGGTCCTGACAGCCATCACTGGCATGGGCATGGGCAGCCTGCTCCTCTCCTTGCAGAGTGGGACCACACCAGTGCTGAACTGGGACCACTCTGCTTTTTAAGCAGTTTTTTTATACTGTTGTGGAAAGTCCTTTCCCTGTGCCTGCTCTCATCTGTCCATGAACAGCTCAAACCAGAGCCTGGCCTCTGAAGAGCATCACACGGTGCCCAGGGGAGCCTGGTGCTGTCGTGGTGGGTGCAGGCAGCAGGCAAGTACATGTCTGGGCACTGAGTGGCTGGTGTCCCCTGCCAGGGAGCAGCCTGGCCCTAGAGCTGGCATGGCCACACAGGCACACTTCACTTTGTACCCTTGAAATAAACGTTTAGAGAAAATAAGCTGTGCTCATGTGGAGTCCTGGGCTCTGCCACCACCCCTGGGGCTGCTGGAGAGGGGTGGTCTGGCTGCAGCCCTGCTCCAGGAGGGCCACAGAGGAAGGGGGTGGCTCCAGCACACTCTACACCAGGGAGTGGGCACAGATGGGGAACCCCCTCGCTGCCCTTTGCCTGTAAACTGCTCCCTGGGTCCTACCCAAGCCCACGGTGATGAGCCCTGACCCTGCAACCAGTGGCTGGAGCAAGGAGGGCTGGGACTGAGCGAGGCCTGTACCCTGCAGCACGTGGAGCCAGCCTGGGCAGGGGCAGAGAGGGCAGCCAGAGGGATGCCACGCAAGCAGAGCTACACTGACTAAAATACCAGTTTGCATTTATTCTCCCAACTACGCAGTTCAGTTTACTGGTGCCAAGTCCCTGACCAACGCAGACTGGAAGGCAGCATTGCTGGCAGAGCTGGGCAGAGGCACAGTCCCGCGGGCAGAGCGCTTCTGGCAGCGGCCAAGCCCAGCTCTGCCCATAGATGAGGCCAAAAGCTGCCCCAGACACGTCTCTGTGAAACGCTGGTGTGTGCTGCCCACCAGGCGCAGGGACGCCGAGGGCACAGCAGACCCCACAGGCGAGCTGCAGGCACTGGCACCTCCAGCTGCTGTGGCACCTGCCCGGAGCCGCAGAGGGAGAGTGAACACCGTGGCGATCCCCACGGCAGAGGCACAACCAGGGAGGTTGGCACAGAACAGGGGGATGCGGGGAGCTACGGAAGGCCCAGCTGTAGAGAGCAGCGGGTACTGAAGGCACTGGCCCCTCGCGGTCCCGGAGCCTCGCAGGGGTCACCCCACGGGCTTGGGTGGCAGCTCTTGTGCAGAGGGTTGCGGGGCAGGTACTGGCACCACCAGGTCCCTTTTCGGCCGCCCGCCAGCGCTGGCAGCTGCCTGCTGGCCCCGGGCCGCTCAGAGCAGCGGGCAGCCTCTGCGCCTCTTGTTCTTCCGCACCTGCAGCCCCGCGCGCGTGGCCATCTCGAAGACCTCCCGCACCCCCTCCTTGGTCTTGGCCGAGCACTCCAGGTAGCCGAAGGCGTTGATCCTGTTGGCCATGTCCCGCCCTTCCTCTGGCTTCACAGGCTCCTGGGAAGCGCAGAATCATAGAACGGTTTAGGTTGGAAGGGACCTCAAAGCTCAGCCAGCTCCAAGCCCCCCACCCCTGCCATAGGCAGGGACACTTCCCACTAGAACAGGTCACTCAAGGTCCCATCCAGCCTGGCCCTGAAGACAGAATCACAGAATTAACCAGGTTGGAAAAGACCTTCGAGATCACTGAGTCCAACCTATCACCTAACCTCTCTAATTAACCACCCCATGGCACTAAGTGCTTCATCCAGCCTCCTTTTAAACACCTCCAGGGGTAGGGACTCCACTACCTCCCCGGGCAGCACATTCCAATGCCACTCACTCTTTCTCTAAAGAACTTCCTAACATCCAGACTGAACCTGCCTTGGCACGGCTTGAGGCTGTCCTCTTGTTCTGTCCCTGGGGGCCCAGAGCCAGGACAGAGAGGGGCAGGTCACAGGCTGAGGCTGCAGCACCCAGAGCCAGGACAGAGAGGAGCAGGTCACAGGCTGAGGCCGCAGCACCCAGAGCCAGGACAGAGAGGGGCAGGTCACAGGCTGAGGCTGCAGCACCCAGAGCCAGGACAGAGAGGGGCAGGTCACAGGCTGAGGCTGCAGCACCCAGGGTTGTCCCTACCTGCTTCATCTTCGCCAGTTCCCGCCGCGTGTGCTCATCGTTGCGCAGGTCCTTCTTGTTCCCCACCAGGATGATGGGCACGTTGGGGCAGAAGTGCTTCACCTCTGGTGTCCATTTCTCAGGGATGTTCTCTGCAACAAGCAGGTGTGGATCTCCATGAGCTAAGGTTCTGCTCCCCTCGGCAGCATTCTCTTCTCCCACCACTTCCACCCAGCAGGAAAGCTCCCAGCATCTTCCTGGAGTGCAGGCAAAGCCAGGAGAGGGAGGATAGGGACTGGCACCCCCCCATGGGGTTTAACAGTAGCACTCAGCCCCGTGGCAGCCCCAGGCCAGGTCTCCTCTGGCTCCCTGCTCCCTACCGAGGCTGTCCGGGCTGTCAATGGAGAAGCACATGAGGATAACGTCTGTGTCTGGGTAGGAGAGTGGCCGCAGCCGGTCATAGTCCTCCTGCCCTGCCGTGTCCCACAGGGCCAGCTCCACCTGAGAGAGGGGGAACAAGGACACATCTCAGCAGCTTGCAGACAACTTCGCAGCTTTTAATCTTCCTCAGCTACGGCTACAGCTACAATCTGCCTCGGGCTGGGGCAGGTTCAGTGTGACCCAGAGACCTGGATCATCCGAGTCACACAGACCAACCCACGCAGCAGCACCGGGCGGTGGCACTGGGACCAGGGAAGAGAGGGGACAGGAACAGCTCCGGTACTCGGTGGCATTCCTTACCTGCTTCCCATCTACCTCGATGTCAGCAATGTAGTTCTCGAACACGGTGGGCACGTAGACCTCGGGGAACTGGTCCTTGCTGAAGACGATCAGCAGGCAGGTCTTCCCGCAGGCGCCGTCCCCCACGATCACCAGCTTCTTCCTGATGGCTGCCATCGCTGCGGGCACAGGCGTGGCTCGGTGGGCCACAGCAGCCACGGGCAGCTCCCTGCCCCTCCTGACTCCCTGTGCCCAAAGTCTTCTCCGCAACTGCCCAGAAAGGTACCAGCCCCAGGCATCTGGGCACACATCGGCACAAGCACCCACTGAGTGTTAGGGCAGAGGCTCTCCCAGCCCCTTGCCAGGCATGCTCCAGCTCCCACACCAGCACTGCCAAGAACCAGCCTGGCTGGAACCACTCACATCCATCACCGTGGCCAGAAACATCACACTGATGCCCCAGTGAGTGCCAGTGGCTGCGTGCAGAGACCTTGTACCAGACAACAAACCGCACTCTGCTTGACTCCCAGTCCAGGCAGCAAGGGTCCTGCCCCCACCACCCAACCCTAACTGTGCTGGGCTTCCTCCCTGTGCCACCAGCCCAGGGAGATGGCTTTTCTGGTGACCTCAGAGCCACACACCCCCACCAGCTTTATTTCACATTATAAATTCTTCGGGGCAGAAGCTGCACCAGAGGTCTCACCCGGGCACGCTCACCAGCTCCCAGATAACCCCAGCAGCAGCAGGAATGTGCCAGGCTGAGCTCCTGGAGGTCTGGGCGAGCACGACTTGCGTGCCTGGCACCCAACACTGGGCTGGCCCCATCCCAACTCATTTGACAAAGGAGCCTTTGCCACATAACGACAAGACCCGACGCTGGCACCGGCAGCAGGAGAAGCTGCCAGCCATGTGCAGAGAGGCTGCTCTCTGTCCTGCATCAGAGGGATGCAGCCTGGCAGGTGAAAAACGTTTTCCTTGTGCCCTCCCGCTCCTGCTGGTCCCAGCTGGACCAGGGACATCCACAGCCCCACAGAGCCAGGAGCTCACTCCAGGAGATGACCTTTGTGTTAGGGAGGCAGAAAAAAAGGCTGGAGGAGTCTCCTGTTTCCTGCCCACTTGAGAAGGAAAAGCTCTTGAGGACAGCAAGAAATGTGTCACCCTGTTGGAAGCATGAAACAGGAAAATTAAGGAGCCCAAGGCTGCTGGCAAACACATAGTGACCAGAGCTGGCACAGCAACTGGGTGGAGACCCAGTGGTGTTGCCGTGGCACTGGGCAGAACTGAAAGGGGGCAAGGTGGAGCTCTACCACTTCACTCTTCCACTTATCACCTGCCAAATTGCTGACCAAAAATACCAAGAAATGTTCTGTGCAGCTGATAAAGGAACAACTGGTTGAGCACCAGGAATGATGGCTTGACTGCAGTCCCACCCCACACTCTGCACTGCTGCAGATAAGGAGGTATAAATATTGCCCCGATTTCATGTCTAGTTTGGAGGGCATCAAGAGTTGGATGTCAAAGGGCTGGAGGCAAATCAATAAGTCTGCCCCTGTCACTCCCCATCCAGGGACAACTTTTGTGACCTCAGCTAGGCTGAGTGCTTCCCCAGGGAGATCCAATGTGCGGCTACAGTTGTGCTCTGGAGCTCCTCTGCATGCAGTTCAGTGCATTTGTCAACAGCAATCCAAAGAACCTGGGCATGTTGCAGGGGAATAAACCAAACCATTTGTGCACTGACTGCTGCTGGTGAACCTGGCCAGACCTCCAGCAGATGTGCTCTTTGGGTACCTGGTGTTGTGCTGCTAGTCCCAACAGCTGGCATAGAATCATAGAATCAGACAGGATTGGAAGGGACCACAAGGATCAGCCAGTTCCAAGCCCTCTGCCATGGCCAGGGACACCCTACCCTAGATCAGGCTGGCCAGAGCCTCAGCCAGCCTGGCCTTCAACACCTCCAGCCATGGGGCCTCAACCACCTCCCTGGGCAGCCCATTCCAGGGCTCTTGTAGTGTTGACTACATAGCTATGTAGTCTAGCTGATCCAAGCCTCTGTGATGTCTGAGGGCCTGCTAGGACACAAGGGGATTGATCTCTTCCCAAACTGATCCTCTTCTAAATACAACACACCTCTGCTGCAAACCATCCTTCTTGTCTGACCTAAGGTTCATCCTCCCTCCCTCCATCACCTCCACAGCATGGGAAACGGAGAGCTTACAGTCAGAGAAGTCTGTTTACTTAGCGCCAAAGCTCCTCTGCCCACAGCAAAGAGCGATTTGTGACTCCTGATCTCACTGACAAGCGGGGACAGCACAGCTGCGGGGGATGCGCTGCAGCCTAACCCACTCAGCGCCGGAGACACAGCACAGCCAGCAGCAGATGCCCGGGGGAGACAACCGCGGCTCCCAGACAGACACCAAGGTCTGCCCGAGCCCAATCTGTTGGGCACCAGACCTAAAACAACAACAAGAAGAGCAGCGCAGCGCAGCAGGGTTGGGTTCCAGCTCCCCCTGCCCACACAGTGAGCCGACGAGGGGCCGGCAGAAGCTCCAGCCCAGCTCCTTCCCACGGCCTCCGCTGTCCGCCCTGACCCGGGACGGCTCCAGCCCCGGCAGCTCCCGCGCCCGGCGTGATGCCGAGCGGTGACTCAGAGGGCAGAGGCACCGTCCCCACCCAAAATCTCGGCACAATTCATTCCATTACTCAGGAGAGTGGCCAGAAATAGCCCATTGCTAACGCGGAGCAGAGCGCAAGGGCGAGTGGGGCGAGGAGACTGCGAGCACCTCTCATGCCTCGGCGGCTGCCCAGGCTGCCCCATCTCCCTTGCCCCCCCGAGCCGGCCAGCACAGCACCAGATGCTGATGGCACTCTGCTCCAGGACAGATTAACTCCTGTGTCGCTCAGCATGATGAGGCCAGTCCCTGGGACAGGGGAGCCTCACGCAAAGGGCTCTGCCCTGTTCCCAGATCAGTCGGCAAGGAAGTAGAAAACCTGAGGACAGCTTGGGGACAGCTTTACCACGGCTGCCAGCAGGCCAAAGGATTCCCAGGGCACCTTCACCCACCTCAGATATGCAAATTCAGATGTTAAACCTTGCTAACCACCCAAGCTACAGCACAGACTACCCAGCCACACTGGCACCCAACCCAGCTCATACAGCAACCGCAGTGCTGGGGTGGCAGCAGCACCTGAGATGCCTCCTGCTCATCCAGAGATAAGGGCAGGGAGCAGTACCTTTGTGCTGGCTTCTCCCACAGTGGCGCTGCCAAACCCCGCAGGGCTCTGATCCCAGCCCCGTGCCTGCTCCTGCAGGCAGGATGAGGCCACAACAGGACAGGCACAGGTTTGGTGTGTGTCACCACCACTGGCAGTGCCCACGCTGCCAGCACCAGCCTGATCCTGCTCCGGCAGCTCCTTCAGCATGCCAAGAAACTGCAAAACGAAACCAAGTTGCTCTGCTCTCCTCTCCAAGCAGCTACTCTGGAGTCATCACCATAAAGCAGCTGGAGCTCCAAGACAGCCTGTGTCTTATTGGTCCCTCTCTGCTTCGTGCCTCAAACATGTGAAACTCCTGCTGAGCAGGAAAAGGGGAATTCCTCTGGCAGCAGGATGCATCCATCATCCAGGGTTTGCTCTGGGATCTCAGGAAATGGCAGACAAAGACGTTAAGGCTTCGGGAAAGGGACAGAAATCCTTCAGTGAACCTCCTTGGCAAGGCTGCAGCTCAAAACGTTAGGGACTGGGAAAAACCTCAAAAGGTGATCTAGTCCAACCTCCCCCTCAGCCAGAGCAGGCTCACAGAGGGGGTTTGTTTTACAGCAGAAATTCCCAAGCGCTGCTGGTGACAGCCGCGCCCCGGCCAGACCTGTCACACCACTATCAGCAAAACCAGCCCCAGCTCTGCTCTGCCCACAGCCCTGGCCGCAGGCACAGCCCCAGAGCCTGGGCAGGGCTGGGCTGCTGGGGACGGGGCCATGCTGGGAGCAGCCCCTTTGCAGAGTCACCCCCTTCACAGAGACACCCCCAGCATAGCCTGCGTGGTAGGACGAGCCCCCCACAGCCCCCCAGACCTCTCACCCCAAAGAAAACTTCCTCATGCTGAAGAAGCAGAGGAGATTGGAGTCGGGAGGGGAGATCAAGGCTCCAGGCAATGCTTGTGCAGCCGCCAGCATCACCCTGGTGATCTTGGCCAGAGGCAGAACAGACCTGGGCTCACGTTCCTGCCTTTCAGAGCTGCCACCAACATGTCCTTGCAGCCAGTCAGACGACTAGAAAACGTTGCCCTGCCACAGCAGCTCTTTGGTTGTTCCACTTGGATGGGAAACTCAGAGAACAACCAGCCCCATCACCCAAAGTCCAGGCACCTGTCTGGACCCCCTGGCACCGTGACACAACCACAGAAGGAAAACCACCTCTCTGAACAGACCAAGATCTTCCTGGCATTGCTGTGCTTCCAGCTCTGCCAAACTTTTCAACAGTGTAAAGAAACAAAAGGAGCCAGAAAGCTCAGCTGGGCTGGGCTAACTCCAGTTTGCAAGGAGCTGGGCTAACACAGCACAGATCAGGCTTATGCCACCACAGGGCAGTCGACTGGATCTCAGGAACCCAAACATTCACCCTCAGCTGCAGCCTGGGGTACAGATGAGAGTAAGAGGAGTCTGCAGCATCCCAGGAGCTGGGACACTGCAGGGCAGACAGAAAACACTTCCTGACCAGTGCAGCCAGGGACAAGTCACCTCCCCTTCTAGAGATGGCCCTGGTGTGCACAAGGCTGATGCCATTGCTGGCAAAGGCACCTCAAGACAGAGCCCCAGAGATGTGCTACCAGAGAAACAAGAGTTGCTTTGGACAGCCACAGGCCATGATGGGTCCCCAGTGGACAGGGCCGTGAGGTTACCCCCCAAGAGCACCTCTCCTCCCAGGTCATGGTTCCAAACAGCACAAACTGGGAGCCCTACCAAAGTGGGTGTAGAGGCCACAGCTGCCCCCAGAGAACTGGAAGGAGAATGATTTTTTTGGGAACAGAATGACAGAGGGACAAGTGCCATTTGCACACATCACCAGAGCTGTGTCACAACAGGAAAGGTCCTGTCTGGTAGGACTTGATGGCACAACTGGTGTGATAAAGAAAGTAAACTTCCAAACTGGATTCTGACAGGTCTGTGTCTGTCCATCCAGAGGAATCTAATCTGCTGAGACATCTAAATGGCCAAGGGAAAAGAAGACAAATGTCCTGGAAAGTGCTCCAGGTATCAGAGACTCTTGCACAACAGCAAGAAGAAGCTTCAAAATGCATTTGAAGTGCAAAGCAATGCAAGAGGGACAGCACAGGCAGAGGCTCTGCCGGTGATGCTCAAAGCATCTCTGGTGCTGGCACAGCAGCAGCTGCAATTTCATGCTCACAGCCCCAGGCAGGCCCAGTTGGGCATTTCTGTGCAGCACAAAGGACACCAACCTCCAGCCCTTGCCAACAACCATCGCTGGCACCCAGAGCAGGACCCACACCCACCAGTGACACTGGCTCCTGCTGCTCAGAGCCTCCTGTCTCGCCTACCACCACTGCTGCCAAAACCACCGGGCACCGAGGGAAAGCTGCCTGGGACTCCTGGGCTCCTCAAAACCCAGACCTGCCACATCCAAACAACGACCATCAGAGAGGGAGCCCAAACTCAGCGTCTGTAAACCGCTTCTAGGGCAGGGGCAGGCAGTCTGGGTTCCCAGCATGTTCCAGCAGCACAGGGCTGCTGGAGCTGGAGCCCAGCGGCCTGGCTGGGTGGTTTTCATTGCTAAATCCCACAAAAACATCCACAAGCAAAACAGAGAAGGGACAGGGAGCAGAAGAATTTCGAAGCCTAAACAAAGCTCAAACCACAAGCGGCTGAGCTCTGTGAGAAAGGCTGCCTGCCCTTACCTCCTCTTCCAGAGGACATCAGGCCAGGTTCTTATTTTACCTCTGGTGGCAGTGCCAGCCTTCCCAGGCTCAGGGCAGCACAAGCGTCCTGCTGAAAGCTCCCAGTGCCACGCCAGCCTGAGCAGACGCCAGTACTGCTGCAGTCCCTACTGCTGCCCCAGCACCGATCAATATTTGCTAACACATTCCTTACTTTTCATGTCAAGAGCTTCTCCAGGGTAAACAGCAAGTTAGGAGATGAGCCTGGACAACCCGACCACCTGTTGGGAGACAGTGACTTGGCTTATTTTCCACTTAAAAGCAGGTTTCCCTGGAGAAGCTGTAGCTGTTAGGAACATGGAGCCAATTTAAAGTCCACAAACTCTCACACGGCCTCTACCTCCTCGCAGCAGAGAAACCGAAGCTAAAACTGAAGCTGTTTGGCCACCGAAGGCACTCGGCAAAACGCGAACAGCACACAAGCGGGCTCGGTGAGACGCCGGCAGCCAGCGCCGCGACTCCCTGCCTCCGGCTTCGCCTACTGGACGCCTCCCTGGGGATGTGGCAGAGCTGCTGCTCCCCAGCTCCCAGCCCACTCTCACTGCAGAGCCTCCCAGGGGCCACGCTGCCATACCCTGGGGGTGTCAAGAGGCTGGGGCTAGCTGGAGGGGGTTTGGCGGCACAGGGACGCTGGGCTGCCAGGCTGCCCGTGCTGGAAAGGGCCGCGCAGTCATGCCGTTGGAATGCTCCCTTGCTCCGGAGACATTACACAATTGTTTCTCCTCCCCGCAAGCCCCCCTAACGTAAATGTTTAAAAAGGAGCTCAGCAACAAGCAAAAGGAGATTTCCTTTTTCTGAAGAAAACAGAGAGCAGCTGCCCTGCGAGCAGGGCTGGGCACGGGGGCACCGCTGCGCCGGGGGCTGTGGGGAGGGCTGACAGGACAGGCAGCAGCCCCCCAGGTTCTCAGCCCAGCCTGGCCCAGGTTAGTTATCGGCTGGGAGGCAGCAGGGAGCCCCGTCCAGGTGGCACCCACGAGAGGGGAACTGCAGACCACGGCCACCCTCAAGGGATGATCCGCAGTGACAGAACCGAACCGCTGCTGGCCCGTCCCTGCCCCACGCCCAGGGCCCCCCATCCCAGGCACACCCATCCCGTCCTGTCCTGCTGTGTCCCACCCAGCCCGGCCTAGCTATCCACCTTCATGCCCTGCTCCCCCAGCAGTGCCCCAGACCCCACCCGTACCAGCAACCGCAGATTTCGGCAGCAATCCCAAACCCGTTTTCCCATCCCTCCCCAGTAACCTCACACCCCACCAATATCAGTAACCTCAGATTACTCCACACCCCATTTCCTCCAGACCTCACCAGTAACCCCACGCCCCAATTCCCCTCCTCCAGACCTCACCCCTAACCCCACATCCCAATTCCCCCAGCCCCCTGCTCTGACCCCCCATTTTACCAGTCCCGGTAATTCCACACCCCATCAGTAACCCCACACCCCAGCTGCCCAGCACTGACCCCCAAGGCCCCTCGGTCCTCGCACCCGCAGCAGTGTCCTCGCCGATCCACTGCCCTGGACCCCGCACGCCAAGCCAAGCCCAGCCCCGCACCTCTCTCCGCCGCTCTCCCGCTCCCGGTCCCAGCCCCGGTCCCGGCCTCGGCTCCGCAGCGCGACTCTGGCGGCACCGCCCCGTCCGGGGGCCGCCCGCGAAGGGCGGGGCGGGAGCTCTCCGAGCCGAGCCGAGCAATGCCGAGCCGAATCAAGCCAAACCGTGCTGTGCCGTGTCCCCTCCCCGGGCTCTCCCCGTCCGGGCATCGGGGCCAGACGGGACCTGCCGCTGTGCCCCACGGTTGCCGTCCCCGGGCAGGGAGATGCCTCCAGGCTTCGCCAGCCCGGGCTCACCGCAGGGATTTCCCCGGTTTCGGTTACTCCCGCGCAGGGAGCGGGATGGTCCCGGTGCTCAGCTCTCTTTAGGGCAGCACTAGGAGCTCCGCCAGGGCAGGCAGATCCCAGCGAGGCCAGCAGCAGGGCTCCACCGTCCCCATGCTGCCAGCCGCTCCCCCCGGAAAACCATAACCCCACCGTACCCTGTCCTCATGGGACACTGCCTGTGTCACTGGCTGTGACGTGACAGGCCTTACATCAGGATGATCCCAGCTCTCTGTGCCCACCACGGGCCGTCGGTGGAAGGGGACTGGATCCTGCACCCCCATCACACCCCAGCTGCGTGCATGAGTCTCCATTCACTCAGCCAGCAGAAGGCAGTCCCAGAGCCCTGGCTCAGACCCAGGCTGTTATTTTAAGGGCTCACAGACAGTTTTCCTTAATTTCTGGGGCCTCAGGCCAGGAGCTGGTTCCAAAGGAAATGTTTCCTTAGAAAGTGAACCCCAGAGGAAGCTCCGAGGGCAGATTCTGTCTCCTTGCCTCATCCAGCAGCTCCCAGACAGTAACCTGGAAAAGCAGAGCTGACTCCCAGCCACCAGCACCGAGGGCATCGCGGCAGAGGAGGAGGCTGTGCAGAGTTCGAGGGGGAGCTGGGGGTGTGGGGAAAGCGTTCATGGGCATGGGGCAAGCATACTCTGCAGGGTCCAGGTCGTGCCAAGGGCAGAGGGATGGCAGCTCACATGGCTCTGCCTGCACTAATTTGCTACCAAACCTGCCTACACCAATTAATCAGAGCTAATTGGCTTTTGGGTAAGTCGCCTTTGCAGGAGCTCTGCAAGAAAGACTTGGAAGTGGGACTGTGTGTGACAAAACCTTTATTGAAACACAGGGTGCTGTGAGGGAGGGCTCCCAGCCCCAGTCCTGCTGCCTGCCCCCATCAGCACAGGAGATGGCAAGAGGTCAGAATCTGGCTGGGTAGCTTTCACTTGCCATCAAGTGCACCCAGTTTGTTTACATCTTGCTCGTTACAAGAGACAAGCAACATTCACTTGACAAGAGCTGGCTGCACCCAGTGACAGCAGGACACAAACTACTGGCGCCATGGAGCCTTTCCAAAGCCAGAGACCATGGCCCAGCTCTCCTCCTCACCACCCTGCCAGGATGGGACCATCCCCCATGGTTTGAGAGGACACAGTGCTCTGCAGAGCTCCAGGTCAGAGAGGGGGAGGTGTGTGTGCTGCTGAGCAAGATCCTATGCAGAGATCAACAGCTGCACCAGCTCTGCCCAGCACCAGCTCTGAGAATATGAAGGAAAAGGAGGGAGCTGTCTCCCCCTTCTCCCCAGTCACCACCAAGCTGCTTTGCTGTGGGCTCCAGCCCTGGCTAAGCAGATCCATGCAGCACGTCTAAGCTGCTAAGCTTGGCTGAATAGGGCTGCTCTGTGCAACCACTGCTCAGCGGTGGCCAACTCAGAACCACTCCAAAATAGAGACAGAGTCGCAGGCTGCCCCCACCAAGAAAGGATTTAGACATTTCCCAGCTCAGCTCTCCTGTTAATAATAAATATTTGGCTCCAAAACACAGCAGTGACCCAAGGCAGGAGGAGGGGAGGGGACAGAACCCGTGGCACAGGCAGCGCAAGTGCAGCAGCTCATTCCTGCCCAGGGGCTCTTGGTGACCAAGTGCTGCCCCATCCTCCCATACCAAGGAATAAGACGAGATACATGGCTGGGGTGAGGGGGAGAGGGGCTGGAAAGGGCAAGCACAAAGCCAGGGTGTCAGCCTTGGGGCTCACCCACCACCATGCCACCCACAACTGGACTTCTGCCAGGCTCAGCACTGCCCAGCTGCCAGCAAAGCTTCACCTCAGGCCATGCCCTGTCCTAACCCCAGCACCCAGCTCCAACAGCAGCTTTGAGATCACAGGGCAGAGGGACAAGAGATGGCTGCAGCAGCAGGCACACACTTCTCCAGTGACCAGTGTCCCACCAGCCCAATGGCTGCTGCACACTGCTGGAACCAGCACTGGCCCAAGGTAAGGTGCAAAGGTGCCCCTAGGAGTCATGAACCCTTCAGGCTTTTCACAGCAACCAAAAAAGTGGCAGCATAAGAAATGTCCCTCAGCCCTGCTCCCTGTCCAAGGCCATTCCATCTCCACCTGGGACTGGGATGCAGCTGGTGGAGGGGGATGCTCTGAGCAGGGGCACAGAAGAGGCTTTGGGTTTCTCACTCTTGAAGTTGGCTCAGAAAAGAACTGCTTCAGGAAGAGGTGGCCCCAAGGCAGCACCAGTTTCCATCTCATCTTGGTCTAGGCAAGGTGAGCCTCACTGCTCCAGGGTCTTGGAGCATCATGTGTAGTTGCCTGGGCCACCCAGGGGGATCACGAAGACAGAGATGTCGTCACCAGAGCCCAGCTTGTCGTTGGCCAGGCGCCAGCCCCGCTCCTTCAGCACCCCTCTGGACCGCACCACCAGCTCCTGGGCCACCATGGTGTACCTGGGGAGCACAGCACACCTGTGACCCTGGACTCATCCTGGACTACTGCATCAAGTTCTGGAGCCCCTATTACAAGAGGGATATGGATGTGCTGGAAGGTGTCCAAAGAAGGGCTACGAGGATGAGCAGAGGGCTGGAGCTGCTCTGCTGGGAGAACCTGAGACAGTTGGGGCTGTGCAGCCTGGAGAGGAGAAGGCTCTGAAGTGACCTTATTGTGGCCTTTCAGTATCTTAAGGGGGTCTGCAAGAAAGCTGGAGAGAGACTTTTTAGGCCGTCAGGTAGTGATAAGACTGGGGGGAATGAAACAAAGATGGAAATGAGGAGATTCAGATTGGATTTTAGGAAGAAGTTCTTCAGCATGAGGGTGGTGAGAGCCTGGAATGGGTTGCCCAGGGAGGTGGTGGAAGCCTCACTCCTGGAGCTGTTTAAGGCCAGGCTGGATGAGGCTGTGGCCAGCCTGATCTAGTGTGAGGTATCCGTGCCCATGGCAGGAGAGTTGGAAGAGGATGATCCTTGTGGTCCCTTCCAACCCTGACTGATTCTATGACTCCACAGACTCTCTGATGCAGCATCCTACAGTCCCTGACAAGAAAGGGGAAGCTGGAGGAGCGGGAAAGGGTCCCTAGGACAGGAGAGATCTGAGCTCCCACATGCAGAGCAAGGGGAGCTTGGCACACTGAGGAGCACAGCACCAGCTCCAGAGAGGCATGTGGCCATGACACTGCTCTAAGGAGCAAGGCCATGGGCACACGAGCAGGACACACTGCTCTTCCTGCCCACTCGCAGCTCACCTGCAGGGGTCGTTGGGCTCGTAGCTTGTCAGCACCTCCATCACCACACCAGCCACCTCCTTGTCGTTGGTGACATCCCAGAGCCCGTCAGTGCCCAGGACCAGCACATCGTCAGGACAGTGCTCATACTGCGTGAGGTCATACACCTGGACCTGGCGAGCAGCAGGGCAGGACAGGCAGGTGAGGAGCAAAAAGGCAGAGGGGGCTCCTGCTGCACTGGATGCACCACAGGCCTGGTCACCGCAGCCAGCTCCAGCTGCTGCAGGAAGCCCTGGGTAAGGAGCAGCTGGCAGCCAGGCTCACCTCTGGGAAGCAGGACAGGAAAGGCTTGATGTGGATGTTGGAGCTGAACACCTTGAGGTCGTGATCCCCCAGGCCCCGCGTGACCCCGATCGTGGCCATCACCCGAGCCTGGAGAACAACAAAGGAGGATCATAAGCAGCTTCACCTCCATTCCCAGCTGAGACACTGCAGCACCAGAGCAGGCTGGAAATCCCCAATTCAGGGAGGGCAGAGGGGAAGTGATGCCCCACACACAGCTCCTGCCACAGCACTTCACCTTTTTGCCTTCCCCATAGATGAGTGGAAACTTCAAATCATCTTCTTGAATTTTTTTGTAAGCCCTGTTTAAAACAAGCCAGAGACAGGAGGATGTCAGCAGGTGAAGGCCCCCAGCATGTCCCCTGCCCATCTGGGACAGAACAGCATCCCCCAAGATGAAGGCCCCTGCAGGAGCTGGCTTCCAGCATGCCAGAGCCCCCTCCCCCACCTCGTGGGAAGGGCTGTGGGGGGCAGGCAGGGGGGTGGGGGTTACCAGCCATTCATGTTTTGGTCTCTATAGAGCATCTTCTTCCCCAGCTCCTTGGGCTGGATCCTGCGAGGGAACTCGAGGTGGGTGAACTCCTTCCCCAGCAGCTCAGGCCTCAGGAATCCCTGTGGGGTGAAGTCACAGCTCAGATGCAGTGCCAGAAGAGCAGGATCACCATGGCAGTGCCTGCCTGGCTGACACTGGCACCACAGCAGCGGAGCCACCAGCCTGAGGGGACCTCAGTTGTGGCATTTCATGGTGGGGTAACATCAGCTGCTCTGCTGCAGCTCCAGCTGAGGGTGGTGAAACATCCAACTATGCTACGCCCAGAGCAGACACAAGCTGGGCACAGCCACGGCAGCACCCAGCAAGGTGGCAAAGCTTTGGCATGGAGAGGTCTGGCAAATGAGGACTTCCAAAAAGGATGAAAACCCAGCAAATCCCAGGAGAAGCTGTAATTTGCCCAGGAGCAGCCAGAGCTGCAGACCTCCCAGGACCTGGGAGGGCACTTGCAGGAAAAACGCTGAGGGGTCTGTTCAAAAACCATTTGCCAGCTATGGCCATGGCAAGGGACAAGAAGCAACAGAGAGCCCCTTCTTGAGGCAGCCCCAGTATCCCTGGGAACAGGGACAGCCTTGGAAGATGCAGACAGAGGAAGAAAGAGCTGGAAGGAGGAGGAGAGCCCCAGGGAAGGCAGGAGGGTTGGCTGCAAGGGCATGGAGAGCCCTGCCCGTGGCTTGGGCACTGTACAGCAGAGCAAGCTTGCGCCTGGTGCCTGCCCATCACGGCTGGCTGGGGAGGATCCAGCTTATAGCAGTTTCCTCCTCTTGGTCATTCAAAAATAGAGTCAAGGAGGGAAAAAAAAGCCTCAGTGTTTTTCCAAGTGTGCTGCAAGCCAGGAAATCACATCCAGCAAATCGCCTCCAGCAGGAGCTCCTCCAGCAGTGACAACTCCTCCCCTGCGCTGCTGTCAGAGGTCTTTATAACCTTAAAAAGTCTCCCAGTGTAGCTCGGGGAGGGTTGTCCAGGCCAAGCAGAAGGAGCTGCAGAGTAAACCAGCTAGGAACCCGCTGGCATACGTCAGCTCCTGGCTCCCCCAGGGAGCAGCCTGGCAAGAAACTAGGACCAGGCTCCTTTGACCGTGCGAGGGACCAGATCCAGGCAGCCCAATGCACCCCTGCCCACCCTGGGCAAGATGGACCAAGCTGGTTCCATGCAAGCATCAAAGAGCAGTCCCACATTGAGCCCAGGACCCCCCAGCTCCTGGCCAGGCCAGAATTGCAGGCACAGCCTCTCACGCTGACCCCACAGCAAACAGGACTCCACCAGCCAGGAGACAGCAGGGAGCCAGGGCAGCCCCCCCACATTCCAGCTTCTCTCCCCAATCCAGGGAGCTGGCTGGGATGCACAAGTGCCATCAGCAGGTCCCAGCTGTGGGGCTGCCCTTGGCTCCTAGACCCCACCAAGAAGGCAGCTGGAAGGGGGCAGGAGGTGGCTCAGCAGGAAGGAGGTTAGAAGAAAGGTCCTTCTTACTAAAAACTGCAGCCTCTGCCTCTCTGTCTCTGGAGTAAACTCCCTGGACATGGGAATGATTTCCCCGTTACGGATGATAATGGCCCTGCAATGAGAGATGGAAGGATGAGATTAGAGAGGAGGAGTGGGGACGTGGTGGGGAGCTAAGCCTGAATCTTCAGGGCTGATTTCCTACATGGCTACCCAGACAGTGCCACCCTCACCCAGCCCTGAGCTGGGGGGCTGCTTGCTGGCTATCCCCTGCTGCCCCACAGCCCCTACACCTCCCTCCTGTGCAGAATTTGGGACAGAAGAGAAACGTAAGAGAAGCAGGGGGCAGAGGGGGATGAAGAGAAGTGAACCAAAGGACAGGATGTGGATAGAAAAGGAGCATCGTGAAGGTGGCAAATCCACCTTTGGAGAGAAGCTGCACTCAGGAGGGGCAGAAATTGCCAGCAGCAGGGCATGGGTCTGAGTGCCCAGCCCACAACAGCACTGCAGCTCACTTCTGGCACCAGTCTGGTTGTTTGATATGTTAAAGGAAAAAGAAGTCTGATTATGAGATGTTTCTGGATGTCATGGAGGGGTCAAGGACTTGCAATGCTGCTGGCCCAGCCTCTCCTGCCTAGGACTGCAGGTTTCCATGGATACTGGGCTTGGCTAAGCCTAACTCTGGCAGCACCCAATGCTCGAGGGGGGAACACAGACCCTCTGCCATCATGCACAGCCCCTGCTGCCAGGGAGGGGAAGGAACTCCTTCCCTTCTGTCCTGGAGCTGGAAGCATGTCCTCCTGCTCCAAACCATTTACCAGAGCCTGTATTTGCTGGTCTGCTGAGGACAAGCCAACCCTGCAGTAAACACAGGGCAACTCAGACAAGCTTCACCCCCAGAAGAAGGTGGAGTCACCTTCCTGCCTCTGCAAGGGGGCACAAGCACACCCAAGTGCAATTACAGCACCCAAGGAGATGCAACTACCACTCAAAATCCTTGGACTCCAAGCTCCCAGGGCACTTCTCTGTGTGTCCTTCTCCTCCTATGAAATGTGCCCTGGAATTACTTCTTGCACATTTCTGGAAGCTCTGCTGAGGGCAACTGTCACTCCTCAACTTGCAGCCCAGGCCAGCACTGGCACCAGGGTCTGAGGTGTGATGATCCAGAGCCATCTGGGAAGCAGACAGGATGCTGTTGGGAGGGAAGGGAGCAAGTCCCAGACTCTGGGAGGTGGTTCTGTAGCCCCACGTAGGCACTGGGCAAACACAGAGAACACAGCAGAACACACTGCCCCTGGAGAGGGCAGGCAGGGGTGGCTCTGCCTGGCCCTGCTGCCCAACCAGGATACTTCCCACTTACTGGGTGAAAAGTAGAGGCTGCCCTTCGGGGACATACCTGCTGTCACCAGCGTTGGCCACGTAGAACTTGCCCATGAGGTAGATGGCAGCCAGGGCACAGCAGCCCCCAGGTAGGTGCTGGGATGCCCTTTCCCTCTCGATCTGGTCATCCTGGGGAGACAGAGAGCAGTTCCAGGCAGGGAGGGCAGGTGGTCTCACGTCGATATGCAGCCCCAAATAGCACCTGGCTGCTGCTGTCCAAGCCAAAAGCTGTCCCAGATGGCAGCAGGAATCAATCAGGCCTGGGCACTACTCCTCACACAGCCCAGGGTGGCTGCAGGGCTGAGGGGTATGAGGCTTCACCAGCGTGGTGGAGCAAGCAGGAAAGAGCAAGATGAGATGAGCAGCAGCAGTGAATCCCTTTGCACCTGCACAGGCCTGGAGCCCAAAGTCTCTGCATCCTGCATGCTGGAAATACAGGGAAGCATCATGGTGCCCTCTCCAAGACCATCCAGCTAGGAGCCCTCACTACAGCCCTCTCCTTGCTGCAGAGCAGACACGAACAGCAGAGATGCCCCCAGGGGAGCCCTGGGTGTCCCTGCAGGCAAGGGCTCGCTCACCATCAGCTTGAAGGCATTCTCGATGGCACCAATCACCAGGCTCTCGTGGGACACTGCTTTCTCTAGGTGAAACCGTGGCACAGCATCGTTGGGGACCTCCCCATCATCCTCTGTGAAGGGCACCTGACTCTGCTCTGTGGGGCCAGCCCTCAGGTCGTGTGGGAGACAGATGGGAGGTGGGGAGGGGTCCTGCAGGATGTCCACAAGGTCCTGGAGCTGCTCACAGATGTGGAGATGGAGCTTCTTGGATGCCATAACAGCAGCACCACTGCCTGCGTGGCCATCAAACAGGGCCCAGTAGTGGAAATGAAAACCCTTCCTGCCCTGCAAGGAGAGAAAGGAAGGTGAGGTTGAGCCAGTGAGGAAGCAGATGGGATAGGGAATTCAGAGCAGCTTGGGTCACCAGCTGGGCACAGCAACATGGGGCTCTGCCTGCAGCTCATGGATGTGGGCAGCTGATGGAGGGCAGCTGGACACAGCCCTGCGTCAGACACCTGCCAGCAGCATGTCTCTGCAGCCAGCACCTCAAAAGGAGGCAGGATAGGGACCCCCCAGGCCAGCCAGCCCTGGTACAACCCAGCAGGGATCATGGCAGGAGGTGGCAAGGAGCAGAGGCACCATGGGCCCCATCTCTCACTCTGCAGCTGGGCACCCTCCCAGCCTCCCTATCCCATCTCTGCCCCTGCACAGCTCTCACCCCATCCAGCTCCCTGCCACCTTCTCTGGACGGCCGCCGGGCCCTGGGGCTGGGCCTTCTCTCCACGAACACCACCTCACAGCATGCCTGGTCCTCATTGTGCTGGCTCTTCCCTGCGTTTATCACCCTGCCAGGAGGAAGCAAGGCATGAAAGTTTCTTTCACATCCTGCTCCAGCAGAGCTCACCTCGCAGCATTTCATCCTCCGTGTCCCTCAAGATGCTCTCCAGATACTCCTGCCCTGTCTGGGGCAGCAGCAGCCTGCCAAGCAGATGTCTCAGACCAGCTGTAGGGGTTGACCCGGGGCCAGCAGCAGCATTTGCTCCCACCAGAACAGCTGGGCCCAGTGGCAGAGCAGCCACCCAGGCATCCACCAAGGGACCAGGAAAAGCTGGGTTTGCTGAAGGTCCCCACCACTGCCCCAAGCAGAGTGAGTGCCCCAAAACCTGTCCCGGCCTGAAGGAGCATGCATCCAGCCAGGAGCCACAGAATTACAGCCTCCTCCACAGGGCATCACACCCAGCACCCCTCAGAGGGAGCAGGAGCCTCCAGGAGAGGAGGAGATGGTGAAGGTGAAACCAGCAGAACTCTTGCACAAAAAAGTTTCAGACTAACTTCTCTCAGCCTGTGCTGGCACAGCAGATTTCAGGTCTAGATTGCAAAGCCTGCTCACGGGAGGAAGCTCTAAACAAGCTCTACAGGATGAGCTCTTCAGGCACAGACTTTCAGAGTGGCTTGCAGAAAGAAATCTGGGAAGTCTTGTGCAGAGAGTGAGGTTTGCTCCAGGTGGTCCTAACCTAAGGCCTCCGGGGGCAAACTGACACCTCAAAAAGCTCCCCAGGATATCAGAACAGCTGAGGCAAGGGATGCAGGAGTGGACTGAGCAGCAATGGTGGCCGTCAAAGCCCGACCTTCCCCAACGGTCATCAACTAAGGATGAAACTGGTCGCAAGTGAAAGGTGAAGAGGATCAGGCTCTTCAAGGGGAAGTCGAAATCAGGTCCCACTCACATAACAGCTTCGATTCCCTCCTCCTCCGAGTCCTGCAGAGCCGCAGCGGCTCAGTTCCCCATCACCGACAGCGGGTGTGGTGCCGGTAAGCGAGGAGAGCAAAGGGGCCAGAGGAGCCAGCACCCTCCCAGAGGAGGGGGCGGGTGGGTGCGGGTAAGAGCATTAAACCCACGCGTCCTTTTCCCACCCGCGGGCGTTCGCGGATCCAGCTCCACCCTCCTCCGCCAGGCGCCTCCGGCCGGCCGCGACCCAGATTAGCTTCCCGGATCTCGCTCCGGTGCCCAGCCCTGACGGTCCCCCCCTCCCCGGGCTGCGGAACCCCGGTCGCAGGGGTACCCCAATCCTATCCCACCCCACCCCATCCCACCCCGGTCCCGCTCACTCGGCATAGCCCGTGCTCCAGGGCAGGCGGCGGCGGCCGTCGCGGGGGCTCTGCACGGCTCTGCCCGTGTGGTCCCCGGCGCGGCGCAGCTCCTCGGGGGTCAGCTGCAGGAAGGCCGGACGGCAGCAGGAGGAGGAAGGCCCCTCCGGGGACCCTGCGGTCCCGCTGCAGCCGCCGCCGCCACCTCCCCGGGGCTCGGCCGGGGGCTGCCCGCTCGCCCCCGCGCCCAGCCCTGCCACCAGCTGCGCAACGGCTGCGCGCACCCGCGGCAGCATGACGAGCCGGGCCGGGCCGAGCTGAGCCGGGCTGAACGGGGCCGAACGGAGCCGTGCCGTGCCCGCCGCCCCGCCCCGGGCCCGCCCCGCTCCCCCTCGCCTTCCGCCGGCCGCCCCGGTGCGGGGGGTGCGGGAGGGGCTGGCGGCGCGGCCGCGGGTACGCGCATGGCCCCGCAGGTTCCCCCCGTGGCACCAGGTGCCCGCCGCACACAGCCTGGTGTGTCCCGGTACTCAGCCCGGGGACAGCCGCCGCGAGCTCACCGGGAGCCGGCTCGGAGAGATGCGAGGCTGCGGAGGAGCGGCGCTGGGAAAGGCTCTTCCCGACCGCAGGCGGCAGAGGGAAGGTAGCGAGGGGCCGCAGGAGAGCCGCGCCGCTTCCCAGGCTCTCCCGGTGGATCGGTGTCCTGGCTGGAGCTTCCCGGGGCTGCAGGAGAGCCGCCTGCCCCGATACGACATCCCCACCGATGGCAGCTGCTTTGTCACCCTCCCTGCGCTCCCGGCGAAACCCAACCCCCGCAGCCATGCTCGGCTATTAATAACCGTCCTAGGAGGAGCTGAGTCGCCCCCTCCGCCAAGCCCCAGCACTCATCGGCAGCTGGATTGAACAGACCCAGAACCAAACGCTCCCACTGCTGGGGGGAAGGTCTGGCACCTCAAACGGCATCACTGGCCCAGCCCAAACTCAGCACCTCCCCATCTCCGCGTTCCTATAGCAACAAAAAAGGGAAAGGGGAAAAAATGAATAAAAAAGAAAGGAACCTGCTGAAAGAACAAAGGATTTGCCTACAGTAAATCAAATCTGAGGCTGTTTCCTGAGAGCAGTGTGCCCCAGAGCTCCCAGCTCTGCACAGGAGCCCTTTATTCCTTCAAGTGCAGCACTTTGGCGCTGCAAGGTCCCAGCAGAAGCAGGGCTCCGTAAAGCTCCCCACGCTTTAGCCTCCTTCAGTCAGAGCTCTTCTAACTGCACCATAGCACCAAGATCACCCGACAGAGGTTACTCAGCGCTGCCTCCCGCCCCATTTCCCAGTCCCTACCTTTAACTGGACAGACCTTGTTGAAGCTCATCGCACACTCCAGCTCACACTTCTCTCTCTAACACGCCCACTGCTTTGTAGCTGCTGCTTCATTTCCCACCTAGCCTCACCCCCGCTGCTTACCTGTATGTCCTCACCTGTTACTGGGCTCCAGTTAAAGTGTTCCCTGACAAAATATCCCTCTACTCCCCCGTGATGGGTGCTGCAGGACTGGGGGAGAGAGGTGAAAAGAGCACTTTGGTTTGGGGTATCTGAGATGCAGGTGGGTTTATCAGCAGATACATTTATGCTTATTGGGTCAGAGTAAACCACAGTTTGTCACCACCACTTATAGTGACCTCCTGCTTGAGCTGCTCTGCTGCCAGCACCGACCTGTCCAGATTAAGATTTCCTTGCCCACAACTTCTGCTTTCATGCCTCCTGGCAGGGCCTGTCCCCCCTTCCCGGCAGGCGTTGTGAGGGGCTACAGCCTCTCCCCGCCCCCTCTGCAAGCCTCTCCCTGCTCCAGCAGCTCCCGGTGCCGGGGCTGGAGCCGGCGGCGGGGGATGGGGGCTGCAGTTCGCTGCGGAGGCGCTAGATGGCGACACAGGCTGCGCTACGGCCCCGACCGCACGCCCGCCTAGGTGTACCGGCACTCACCGGGGACCCTCGGACCGGCCGAGCCAGGCCAGCGGCTGGCGTGCGGTGCACCGACAATGAAGGCCACCTACTGCCCTCTTGTCCTCCTCCTCTGAGGGACGGCGAGCAGGGAGAGTCCAGCTGCCTCTTACAAATCATTCCCCTAGCCTCTGGTCCTTCCAGCCCGGTGCAGCTCTCCGTGAGTCTTTAACGAGGGCACTGGGCTCCTCTTCGTGAGCTGCCTTGGGGTTCACCATGGCCGGGAAGCCCGAGGTTTGGCTGGGTTTGCAGCCCTGGTACACACAGAGGTGACACAGCCTCAAGTATCTCTGGCACTGGCTCCCCATCTTCTCCCTCACAGTCATTCAGTGCCTCCTGGCCTTCTAAGGGCTCTGGTAGTGTAGAAGCCGAGGGTCTGGGACAGCAAAGACCCCCGAGGGACTGCAACAACATGGCTGGGAGCTGTGGTGGGTAGAGGAGCAGCTGTGCCAGCCTGGACACCGGAGTGTCTGTCCCATGATGGCTGGGAGCTGTGGTGCCTACGGACTGGTAACAGCGTCTGCAGGTCAGCACCCCTCTGGTCCAGCAGCCCTGGGCCCCCTCTCTTTGCTCCATATGCCTGCCCCTACAGCATCTCTGTCCTGCTGTTAGTCACGCAGGGGAACCTCCGTCACGGTAAGTGCAATGTCCTTGTGCTACTGAGGCTGGAAATCACCAGATTCCCTTGGGATCTTGTCTCCTCTGTGGGGCTGCCAATCTGCCCTGGACTGCTGAGTCACCAGGATGCTTTCCTTGGAAAGAAGGAAATGGCAGCTTGTGAACTGATTCCTGTGTCGGGCTGCTCCTGTCTGGTGTTTGTTGTCTCTGTTCTGCTAAGCACTGCACAGAAAGAACGGCCTGACATAAAAACAGGCTGCAGGAACCCTCCCGGGAACAATGCGCTCCTAATAACGGGTTTCCAAGAACGAGGGCTGCGTTTCCTCCCATTCATCCAACCCCGGGTCAATGGGGAGTTTCCTTCTTGCCTGCCAGGCTGCTGTGCCCCTCCCCGAGGCTGCCGGGCACAGGATCTGAGGATGCAGATTTGGACTGAGTCAAGCTGTGAGCCTGGGGAGGCAAATGCCAGTAAATGGCCCCTTTGGAGATCAGTGGCTCTGCTCTTTGCCCTCCCCACACCTCAGGGGTTCCTGCCGGGGCAGGGTGCCGGCTCTCCCTTCATCCCTGTCTTGCCCAAAGCATCCCTCCTGTGCTGAGCACAGGGCCAAGCACTCGTTCTCCATGTTCATGGCTTCCAACACTTTCTTTGGCAGACTTGTGTGATTCCCATCAAAGCCAGCAGCTTCCTGCTTCCAAACTCATCCCTGGAGACAATTTTCCACCCCAGAGCTGTACTGAACGTTTTTTACAGCAGTGCTGCTCACTCAAGTGGGTGCAAAGATGGGTAGGGAGCAGCAGTGGGACCAGCAGCCCCTGACAACCTGCTGCTGTGATAGACGCAGGTTTAAAAATCAGTAACAGAGGAATTTGGCTCAGGTTTTGGTGTTTTGCTCTATTTCTTGTGTGACTGCTTAGCATCAAAAGAAAACAAACATTTTAAAAGCCTAAGTTCATCATTCATCTGCATTGCCTGAGCCACACAGGGGGTAGGATGAAGCCAAGGATCTTTCTTTGGGAAAGAAGGGCATGTTAGTGGCATTTCAGCCAGAACAGAAGTAAATTAAAGGTCTAGATCATAAAAGTAGCAGAAGATGCTTTAAAGCAGACTCTTTGCAGCAGTGCATTAGTTGACTGTGCAGCTTTACTGTGTAATGAGCAATATATTAATTTATAATTAGTGTAATACAGTGAAGCTCAGCAAATAGCTCTGTGCACTCTGGATAATTCATCAGCAGAAGAAGCAGCTCTTAATGGTTTCCAAGGTTTGCCTGTCCCCTGTAATTGGGAAGTTAAGAATTTATTGTTATTTCTTCCAAGGGGTAATTTGACTGCATCCATCCCAGCTTTATTCCTTCTCTGTTCCTGTTGGAGTGCAGAACAGTTCCCAGAGCGCTGCAGCTCAGGGCTGTGCGACCTCTGTGCAGGGTGTTGCTGGAGTTTTGCAGCCTGGGTAAGCTGGGGCTGGTGCAGATTCCCTGCAGGTTAATCTTCTTCCCTGCTGCAGAGAGTGGTCAGCAGGTTAGAACCTCTGAGGTCATTTGACTTTTCCTCTTCTGCAGCTCCTGGCATGGTGTTACATCACCTGAGAGATCTTTACCCTAAATCCTGCTCTCCAAGGCTTCTCCTGTTCCCGTGGAACCTCACCTGACAGTAGCAACACAGCAGGACAAAAAGAAAAGTGTGGCAGTAAGGCTAACTGGACATTACAGAGCCTTTGGAGGTTTGATTTTTTCAGTTTGGAAGCTCAGATGCATCCTAGGGACCCTGAGCAGGACTCATCCTTGCTTCTACTCCCCGTAGACCCTCTCTCCTGTGCCCTGAATGATCAGGCTGGGATCTGAACTCAAAGTCCCTGTCCTCAGCAAAGCCTCCTGAAAAAAAGGACCTAAATCCTTGGAGCTGTGTGCTCAGAGCTGAGCTAGTCTGGAGGCTCTGCTGCTGCCTCAGAAAGGAGGTAAATAAGCTTCAACCTGAACTCAGTGACCTGCTGAACACAGGCTGTGACAATCCCTCCGCAGGAATAAAACATCAGGGGTTCTGCTTTGTCCATCCTCAATAAAATCATTGGCACTTCTCCGCCTACCAGCAGCTGCAGAGAAATCGATCTCACTGAGAGTTTAAAGTCTTCTGGTGTGTCTCTCCAGCTCAGTGTAGCCATCTAACTTGTGCCTGTGTCATAAAACCTGGATTTTCTTCCCCCAGACAAGTCATTTGGTCACCGGAGTACAGAGGGGTTCCAGGTATGTTGGCAGCTGTCTGGTCTGAAGGGAAATGATGCTGCAACAGAACAAGGGGACACAGCCTCAAGCTGTGCCAGGGGAGGTCTAGGCTGCATGTTAGGAGGAAGTTGTTGGCAGAGAGAGTGATTGGCATTGGAATGGGCTGCCCAGGGAGGTGGTGGAGTCGCTGTGCCTGGAGGTGTTGAAGCCAAGCCTGGCTGGGGCACTTAGTGCCATGGTCTGGGTGATTGGCCAGGGCTGGGTGCTAGGTTGGGCTGGATGAGCTTGGAGGACTTTTCCAACCTGGTTGATTCTATAATTCTATGATGTGTATCAGCACCAAGATTTCCTAGCACAGCTCCAAACTTGTGCTGTTACAGACACTAAAACCTTTTTTTTTTTTCCCTCCCTGGTAAAATATCAACCACTTGAAAGGTCCCAGCCTGGACACCAAGCAACTCTGAGGACTGTGGCTGGAAGGTGGAACAAGACTGGGGAGGAGGAATTGCTTCCATTAATTCAGCAGGATTTAAATGAGACCAGTTTTACTGAGGTCTTAATTCTTTCCTTGCTCTGGAGCCCTGTGATCTGGAAAGCAGCAAGTTTGTTTCTGTGCAATTACATCACTAAAGAGCTTGATTTTTGTATTGAATAATCTGGCCTAATTTAATTGGAGCTGGCTGGCGTGGAAGGCAGCTCTGATTGCATGTGCTCTTGATCAGTCCCATTAAAACTCTGTGATCTGAAAAGTAATATGTTTGTGTTTTCCTTATGGCAGCAGCAGAGGCCTGAGCTGGCAGGCTCTTGATCAGATCACCTGATGCACACAAACAGCAGATTTAATTTAGTTTCATATTGATTTCTGCCATTATTATCAAACCCCTCTGATCTGAAGAATGAGATGCTTGTGTTTCCTTAATGTCTTATTACCAGGGTTTGGGTTAATCATGTAGAGCTGCTCCTTGGTCTTTTAAGCAACCAAGTCTAATTAAACTGGAAATTAACATATGGTAGGGTTTATATGGTAGAGGGAGCCAAAAACATAGTTCCCTTCTAGCAAAGCAGCCTCTTCTTAGCAGGGTCCTCTTAAAGCTGGACTACTTTCCCTCTGGTTTGGGGTGACTCTTCCCTCAGACCAAGGTCTCAGATTCCCCAGGAGCTGGTGGGTCCCCTCTGGGCAAGAGGGTGGCTGTGCCAGGTGGGACCATGCCTGGAGGAGACTGATGGGGCTGTGGCCTGCTCTCTGCCTTCACCAGCACTAATTGGTTTTGCTGATCTCAACTAGAGATGTTATAAATCAGACAGGCTGAAGAAGAGCAAGTCTGGGCTTCTGCTGTGGATACACAGAGGAGAGAGAAACCTTCTGCACAGGGGGCCCCATCTCTGCCCTGCATCCTTCCTAGGAAATTGATGGAAATGTCTGATGTGAGGCACCAAGAGGCTGTGGTTTGCTCTAAGTGGCTGCAGAAACCTGTGTGGAACAGAGGAAGGAAAACAGGCCAGAGGATGAGGCTGGTCAGGGAGTGCTGGAGGAGCCAGAGCAGGATGGGCTGAGTCACACCCAGAACCATGGTGAGGGTGCTGGGCAGCAGCAAGGGACCCAGTGTGGTGGTGGCCTGAGATGTCCTTGAGCATGCAGAGCATGAGCTGCTGCTCCAGCTGCACTCAGGAGCCTGTCTGAATCTCAGTGCCAGTGAGTGCCTGGTGAGGGTGGCTCCAGTGTGGTCTTTTACAGGGGCCTTCAGCAGAGCCCTGTCCAAGGACCAGTGCCCGGGTGGGGAGGGGACTGCATGAAGGCTTTGGTGATTTCATGGGGAGAAAACAGCCAGGAGAGCTGCAAACTGCCCACGTGGGGTTTGCCTGAGCAGCTCTTGTGGCTTGGGAATTACTTGGTGCTTCTAGCTGAGCTCGAAGGGTCCAGGAGTGAGCTGTGAGCTGTCTTCTGGAGCCAGAGACTTTCACTGATACTTAAGCAGCTTTGAGGGAGGAGGAGAAAATGAGTTCTGTGTAATCCCAGCCACTCCTCTGGACTGTCCTGAAGCTGTGGGGCTGATTATGGCAGCAGCTGTGAAAATCCAGCCCTTGGGTTGCTTTTTGCCTGTTACTGCTGGTTGGCACAGCGCACATGGAGCTGCGCCTTGGGCTGCCCTGCCTGTCTAGAGCTGCTTTGAGGACACAACCACCCCAGGCTGGGATTGGCATTCTCTGGGTCAGGCCTGAGCATTCTGTAGAGCTGGGGCCAGGTTGGTGCTTTCCTTCAACTCTTGACTTTTCAAACAGGGTAGGAAGGAGGAACTGAGGAGAGATCCATCCAGAGGGACCTGGACAGGCTGCAGAGGTGGGCACAGGCCAACCTCAGGAGGTTCAATAAGACCAAGTGCAAGGTCCTGCAGCTGGGTCGAGGCAACGCCAAGCACAAATCCAGGCTGGGCAGTGACTGTCTGAAGTGCAGCCCTGAGGAGAGGGAGTTGGGAGTGCTGGGGGACGAGAAGCTCAACAGAAGCCAGCAGTGTGCACTTGCAGCCCAGAAAGCCAAGCAGAGCCTGGGCTGCATCAGGAGAAGTGTGGCCAGCAGAGCCAGGGAGGGGATTCTCCCCCTCTGCTCTGCTCTGCTGAGACCCCACCTGGAGTACTGCATCCAGTTCTGGAGCCCCTGGGACAAGAGGGATGTGGAGATGCTGGAGAGTGTCCAGAGCAGGGCCAGGAGGATGCTCAGAGGGCTGCAGCAGCTCTGCTGTGAGCACAGACTGAAAGAGTTGGGGCTGTGCAGGCTGGAGCAGAGGAGGCTCCCAGGTGACCTTCTTGTGGCCTTCCAGGATCTGAAGGGGGCTACAAAAAAGCTGGGGAGGGACTTTTGAGGCTGTGAGGGAGTGCCAGGACTGGGGGGAATGGAGCAAAGCTGGAGGTGGGGAGAGTCAGGCTGGAGGTGAGGAGGAAGTTGTTGAGCATGAGAGTGGTGAGAGGCTGGAATGGGTTGCCCAGGGAGGTGGTTGAGGCCCCATGGCTGGAGGTGTTTCAGGCCAGGCTGGCTGAGGCTGTGTGCAGCCTGCTCTAGGGTAGGGTGTCCCTGGGCATGGCAGGGGGGGTTGGGACTGGCTGCTCCTTGTGGTCCCTTCCAACCCTGACTGATTCTATGACTCCAGTAAGGCTCCGAGCTCTGGTGGAGCTGGCAGTGCTGGGGCACTGGTTTGGCTTATCCAGTCTAAACAATTCGGTGACCCCGAAGCCAGGTTCCTGCTCTGAGGAGGAGTGGGGCCAGCAGGCTGCCTGTCAGTCATTCTGTCTGTCTGTCTGTCTGCCTGTATCCCATCACCTCACCGCTCTCCACTCGCGGGGCCGGAGCTCCTTTTTCTCTTTCCGGGGGGAAGAAAATTGATGTTTAGGTCAATTAGCTACGGCCAGTCCTCGCTGCTGGCTCCGCTAATGAGCACCGGGGCTAATTGGGGCGGAGCAGCGTCCGTGCGGGCGGCTGGGCGGTGCGGAGCCGGCTGCCAGCCCGGGATCGTGGGTTCTCGGGGCCGGTCCCGGGGCGGCGGCAGGCGGCGCTGCGCCCCTTTGCGCCGGTACCGGGGCCGCTCCGCTCCAGCCGCCCCCGCCCAGCCCAGCCCAGCCCCGTGCCGAGCCGAGCCCAGCGCTACCGGCGCCGCCGCGCCCGGCGATGCCAGCGGCCCCCGGCCGCACCGGCCCGCGGACGCGGCGCTGACCGGCGGACGGCGGCCATGGAGAGCGGCGGCCCCGGCCCGCACGGACGGCACCGGCAGGTACGTGCGGCCCGAAAGGAAAGTTTGGAGCGGGCGAGGTGAGACGGGAACCCCCCCGGTGACGAGTGCGGCTGCACGCCGCCGGGGACCCGCATCTATCGTCCGGTCGTGGTCTCCGAGGTAGGGCCTTTACCGGCTGGGGAGCCGGGACGGGGGTAACGGCACTCCCTGTGTCCGCGGCACAGGAGGGAGCGACCGGGGATCCGCCGTGGGACCTGCTCCCGGCCCAGCCCGACAGGTGCCGAGGGGCGGCGGGTCCCGGTCCCATGTCGCTCTCCGAGCCCCGGTGCGGGGCGGGATGGATTAGGCAGATGCTCTCGGTTAGTCTCGCCGCGTCGGGTCCTGCCCGCTGCTCGCTCACCGCTGACTCCGAGGGAAGCTGTGCCGGTATCCGTTCAGGGTGGTGGGAGGAGACCTGGCTCTGGTCACCGGCAGGGTCCTGCCGCGGGGACCAGCCGGGACCGGGGCAGTGGTTTCGCCCCGCTGAAACGATCCCACCGGCACTGGAAGCCGCTCTCAGCGCTGGGAAGCGGATCCGGGGCTGCTGCGGCCAAAACCGATTCTGCCTCCGGGCTGGAGGGAAGCCGCTGCCCACCACTGGTGCACCAGTGCCCGGCGGCCAGAGCCCGGCTGGGGTCTTCCTCTGCCTCCTTCCTCTGATGAAACTCCTTCAGCTGCCGTGGGCTTGCTGCTAGTGGAAGCAGGATGCTTCTGGTGACCCCGGGCTGGAGTGGGGCAAGCGTCCCTGCACGGGTGGGTCGAGTGATGCAGGACAGGGAGAAGCCTGTACGATTGGGGGGGGATCCCCCTCACCTGCGAGAGGAGGCTTAGTGGTCTGGAGGACAGCCTGAGTGGTACCGGTCCTGTTCGGGCGACAGCAGGAGTGGATCCATGCCGTGGTGTTGGTCAGGGAGCAGGAGTCCCCTCCTCCCCATTTGCCATCCCTTCTGTTGCCATGTGAGGCTTGGGGGCTACCCAGTGTGCAGGAACCCTTGCCCTGGGAGAGCTCATCCATGCTGGGAGCACCCACACCCCAGGAAAGAGCCTGAGCAGGTGAGAGGTTGTATCTCCTGAGGACACAGTTTGGCCTGTGAAGTACTCTGCTTCCCTCCACTGACAAGACTGAGCTGCTGCTGACCTTGGGCTTCAACCCCCTTGAAGAGCAGGGAGCTCTTCAAGGCATCCCCTTGAAGAGCCTCTCTGCCAGGGAGAGGCTCCTGAGACTGGATGAGTCTGAGGCTCAAGCTGTCAGCAGAGCTGACCTTCAAAATGCCAGTGGCAAAGGGCACTGGGATTCACCCAGTGAGGGAGCAGAAGCAGGTCCATGCTTGGGTGGAATTAGAAACTCTCCTGCTCACCTTGGCTGGGAAGGAAATGCTGCAGACACTGGAGGCATGAGCAAGAAGCTGGAAATAAATCAGCGTAGAGAAGATGAGAGAGCAAGCTTGGGGGAAGGAGCCTTATGCACGTCTGTGTGCTCCCTGCCACCTCTGCCTGCTTGGGGGGCACAGGCTTCCTGCTGCCTTCACTAGCACAGCTGTGGGGCTGGACTGCTGTGGGCCCACCCTGAGAAAGAGCTGACCTGAGGTGTGCAAAGGAGCTCGGCTCAGCCTGGAGCTCTGGATCTCAGGGCAGGCTCCCTTTGAGGGGGTTTCCCTTTGCATGGGGTGGTGCAGTGCTGCAGAGCGAGCTGGGGCTTGGCCAGGCTGCTGGCCTGCACTGGAGAACCTGGAGCTGAGGAGGGAGGGGGAGAGATTGCTGCTGCTGTTGGTTTGTGCAGCAGCATCTTGCTGACCAGCCCCACCAACCAGGGACCCCCAGCCCCACAGCTGGCGGCAGAGTGTCTCAGGGATCTTGGCCCCAGGCCTCTTGCCCTGGGCATGTCTGAGAACTTCCTCACCTACCCAGGTTGCAGGAGCCAGCTCAGCTCTTTCCCAGCCTTGGGAGACAAGGGAGATGCCCTCTGCCAAGCCTGCCCTGCTGCTGAACTGGAGCCTTCCTGAGGGACTGTGGAGGTGCCTCCTTGCTGGTCAGGCTCTTTCGAGGAGATGTCAGCTCCCCAGGAGACACAGCAGCCTCCCTGTGCTGCTGCCACCGCCACTGTGCAGCTCACAGAGCTGAGCTTTGGGGTGAGGGAATGACAGGCAGGACATGGAGGAGGTGGGGAGCAGCTCTCTCCTGTGAGGAGGGGTTGACTCAGACACTGCTGTGATGAGGTTTGCCAGGCAGCTCTTTGAGCAGGGTGGTCACAGGCCCTGTGCAGGGGACACTTGCTAAGATGATCTGTTCTGGCTTTCTGCTTCAGGGAAGCATTAAAATGAAATGATCCCCTCCTTTGGGCAGTGCAACACCCCCAACACCCAGATTCCCCCTGCTCCATGCCTGGGGTACAGGGCTACCTGGCACTGCAGATGCCCAGCTGTGCCCTGTAGAGTCCAACCTGTGCTGCTTCTTACACCAGGTGAAGATGCCCAAGCTCCAAGAAGCACTGAAATAGCTCTGGGAAAGCTGGGCAGACCTGCAGGGCCAGAGGTATACAAAGGCTGGCAGTGCTGGAGCTGCAGTGGCACAGAAACCAGACACAGTGGCAGCCACCCCCACCTCTCTGTTTCTTTTTTTGGGTAGAGTTCTGCTAACTGTAATTATCCAGCTCACATAAACCGTGGAAAACAATGCTGCAGACCAGCAGGACTTGGAGCATAATTTGCCATGTCAGAGTCCCTTGTTAGCACCATAGGCACTGGGCTCAGTTCCAGCAAGCTATGGATGGAGCCCTCCCGGCTGGAGGGTTGAGGTTCTGCATGTGGCAGTAATGGAGAAGGAGGAAAAAGTCCCCAGCTCCTGTGGCTGGGGTCAGCATGGAGCTGCTCACATTGTGCCCATGTGCTGGAGGAACCTCAGTGAGGCTCCTGCATGTGGGAAGGGACATGGGCCAGTGCAGAGGAAGAGTCTGCCATGCTCAGCCTACAGCTCAGCTCAGTCTTTAGAGAAGTTGAGGCCCTTTGCAGTTAGGTCAGGTCCCAGCTCAGCCCTAAAAGGTGGATCCCAAAAGCAGCTCATAGAAAAAAAGGTTAATGAAAAATCCTCCCCATCTCCAATCAGACCAGGGGAGAGCAGACACCAATGTCCCCAGCCAGAACCAAGTGCTGTGATGTGCCAGAGCACCACTCTTCATTTCTGAACCCACAGCCCCTGCTGATAAATTCCAAGCCAGACCAAACGTTTGTAGCTGGAGTCTCCTGACAGTGGAGGCTGAGAGCTGTCAAAGCAGCAGTCTCTGCAAAGCATCCTTTCCTGACAAGAGCTTGTGCACCAGTGGCAGCCTCGTCTGCCAGAGTGGCTGAGGGGGTTGGGGAGCATCACTCTGACGGCCACTGCTGGGGATGGCACCGCTCAGCCTTGTGCTCCTCTGCCCCCTGGGTGCTCTCCGGCTGCTGGGCCGCGGCGGCTTCCCTGGGAGCGCGGCGCAGGCTGCATTATTGATAACGCTGATTTATTTATGCTTCCCTGGCTGCAGCAAACAGCTCAGCCTTCCTGAGCCAAATATAGCTTGTGCTGGGAGTGCATCCCTGTCCTGCATGGGATGGAGGTGGCCAGCCGTGCACTGGAGCTTGGATCCAGCTGGGAGATTCAGGGATGTCTCCTGAAGGTTCTTGTGTGCCTGGAGGGTCCCACAGAGAGGAGCTGGGGCTGGGCTGCTCTGCTTGTGGGGTTTGGTGCTTGGGGCTGGGTTCCTGTGTGGAAGGAAAACCAGAGCAGCAAGCAGGAGAGCAGAGGCTCTGAGCTGATTGACCTCCCACAGGATCTGTCTCCTCTGTTGGAAGCTGTATGGGACGTGTGTTGGCATCAGGAGCTCACTGAGCCTGCTGAGAGCTTTGTGGCTGCTGTCCACACATCAAGGCTGCCAGATGTGTCTCTTGGTGGGACTGGACAGATGTGTCCTGTTGCACAGCTCCTCCCTGCCTCCCCTGGCCCAGTATGGCTGAGGGTGCAGGTGGGTGTAGGAGGACATTGTGGCTGCTGCCAGCCACAGTACTGCTGCGTGTGCTGCCCCTGGATTGGCACGGGGTGGGGAGGGGGGCAAGCAGCTCTGAGAGCTGTTTACTTTTTGGTGGAGGAAACTGTAGGTGTTTAAAGCTGGCATCAACATTTACACACTGGGCTGTTGTGTCCCTGGAGGGCCTGTGGCAGGGAAGGCTCTGGCAGAGCAGATTCTGCCACCAGCCCCTGAAGTTTGCCTTAAAGGAGGCTTTGCAGGAGGGAGCCAGCACAGCCTTGTCACATCAGCTCTGTCCCCTTCACTGAGCTCTGGTTTCTTGCACTTCAAGCTATCTGGAGTTAGTTTGGGCAAACAGAGGCTTGGGGTGCTCAGGCTGCCCCAACCCTGGGCAGTGATGTGGGTCTGCACAGCCCCCATCCCATGTCCCTGCAGCATGGGGTGCAGCCTGAGCAAGGGCTATGCCAGCACAGGATCAGTCTCCCTCTGCCTCTGTACTCAGCACTGGGTTAGGCCACACCTTGAGTGCTGTGTCCAGTTCTGGGGCCCTCAAGTTAAGAAAGATGTTGAGATGCTGGAAGGTGTCCAGAGAAGGGCAGCAAGGCTGGGAGGGGCCTGNCTGGAGGTGTTTCAGAGGAGGCTGCATGAGGTACTTAGTGCCATGGGGTAGTTAATTGGAAGGTGTTAGGTGACAAGTTGGACTCGATGATCTCAGAGCTCTTTTCCAACCTGGTTAACTCTGTGATTCTATCACCCACGAGCAGGGATGTGAGACACCTGCATGCCTGTGCCCTCTGCCCCTATCCAGGTTGCCCATCCTGCAGTGCTTCCTTACCTCTAAATTCTTTCCTAGAATAAAATATCTGCCTTTAGCAAAATACTTTGGGTTGGTTTGTTTGTTTGGGTTTATTTCCCTGGGCAAATGTCAGTGGTTTTGGTGACATTTCCTGATTTGTATTTTCTTTTTGTTTGGTTTTTTTTTCCCCCTCCCATTTTTTTCTATTTTTTTTTTTTTCCAGCTGGGAGAACCAAAAATGGGAGGGGGAAAAAAAAAAGACTCATTGGAAATCAGCATTTTGGAAATGAAGCATTTTTCATTCTGAAATGTCACTTTAAAACAGAAGAATTGGGGTTGGAAGGCTTTGAGACAAGCGATGCCCTTTTGCCACCTCACATCACTTGGTGTTGATTAAACATGTCAGTGTTTGCTGTTTGGGCACTTCTTTATGCCAGCCTGGTCCAGAGCAGAGAGAAGATGGTTGAAAATCTTCAGTCTGGAGAAGAGAAGGCTTCAGGAGACCTTATAGTGGCTCTCCAGTATCTGAAGGGAGCCTACAGGAGGGCTGGGGAGGGACTATTGACAAGGTCTGGGAATGTCAGGACGAGGGGGAATGGGTTTGAACTGGCAGAGGGGAGATTTAGACTGGATGTTAGGAGGAAGTTCTTTACAGTGAGGGTGGTGAGACACTGGCACAGGTTGCCCAGGGAGGTTGTGGAGCACAGAAGCACCCAATGTGATCTTTGATCACATTGGGTGCTTCTGTGCTCCACAACCTCCCTAGAGGTGTTTAAGGCCAGGCTGGATGAGCCCTTGAGCAACCTGCTCTAGTGGGAGGTGTCCCTGCCTATGGCAAGGGGTTGGAGCTGGATGATCCTTGAGGTCCCTTCCAACCTAAACCATTCTATGGTTCTAAAATTAAGGATTTCTTCTCCCAGCAGCAGACTTTGTTCACTGCCAGCCCAGTGGGTGCACAGGCAGCAGCGTCAGTGCAGTGAGGCTCATCTGGGCATGGACCTGGGCATGGGGCAGCCCTGGCAGCTGCTGTCACACCTTGCCCTCAGCATCACCAGCACTTTATGGCCTTGTTTTGATCAAAGATGATCCAACTCTAAAGGTTTATCAGGGTTAGGTCTTGGGGGCATCACCAAGGTCTCACTCAGGAGATGCCCAGCAGGGACATTGCTGTCAGAGCTGCTCTGGCTCCCTCTGCTGCTGTAGTGCCTGGAGCTGCTTCACCCAATGGCAAACAGCCCCAAGAACATCTTTAAGGCAGTCCCCAGTCCATTAGCAAGGCTCTGGGCATTCCAATGTTTCCTTAAGGCTCCAGATGGTGGAAAACGTGGCTCTTTCCAGCAGGGCATGGCAGGGTGACAGCACCATGCCCTGGTGTGCTCAGAGGCCAAGAGAGGACCAGGTGTGTTTGGAGGTCATGGATGCAGTTTTGTGGCTGTGGGTTTATGAGTTTGCAGTCGTATGGGAGGAGAAGCAGAGGGTGTGGGTCCTCATGCTGCCCTGGGCTGTGTGTGTCCTCCCAAGCATTGCTGCCCCTTCCTTGGCTCCCCATGCAGTGTCAGTCTCCCTGTGCAGGAGGCTGGCTGGGCCTGGCACAGTGGGTATGGTCAGTCCATCTCATCTGTCTCTTGGCCAGCGCCCAGCTCAGGAGAGCTGAGCCCTGAGCATCACTGCAGGGGACCTTGGTGGCAGGAGGGTGGTGGCAGCAAGCTCCCAGAGGATATGGCAGGTCCTCGTCCCTGGGTACTTCCACAGGATGTCACCACCCATGCCTCTGTGTCTCTCTCCTTTCAGATGCCCTGATGTCTGCCCCGTGCAGAGCCCTGACCTCCCCGGGGGTGGCAGATGTGCAGGCGCTGGTGTGAACCCCCAGTAAAAGGTAACCAGGGCTCGGCTGTGCTGCTGCTGCTGCTGTTGGGATAGTTTGTCCTGCTGCTAAAGAAGCTTGAGCCTGTCCAAGGCTGGTGGGTGAATCCCGGGTGCATGCCCTGCCCTGTCCCCCCATCCAGGTCCCCCTGGTCCCCGTGGCTGTGAGTGTTCAGGGGCCACACTGCTGCGTGCAGCAGCCTCGGTGAGTGGAGCTGCACCTCCCAGCCCGTCTCAGCCCCTCTGCTTCCACACATCTCTTCTTCTTGGCAGAATGAGTGAGAGAGACATCCAAAGCCTGAGCAAATGGGTTTTTGTGCTCACTCTCTGCCTTACCACGCTGTGGGGAAGACTGACGCTGGCCTCCAGCCATCACAGAAGCCATTCAGGTAGGGGAAGTGGCATCCTTGCCACCTGCACCACGCTCCTGGGACATCACCTTTGGCCTCTGTAATGCTGGTGGCACTTTGGGGTCTCCGTGGGATGCTCAGGATGGGGGTTAAGTGGGGTTAAGCTGCTTGGTGTGGGTCTGACTCATCCCTGGGTGGGAGAAGAAGTGCAGATGATTTCAGGCTGTGATGTGCTTGGGCTGTGGGAGGGGAGCTGGCAGGGGTCTTCTTAGGGACTAGAGGCCTGGGGAACACCAATGCCTGGTCCCATTGCTGGGGTCTGGGCACTGCAGATGGGTATGGCCGAAGTGCTTGGAGCAATTCCAGGCTGTGCTGGCTGCCCCTTGTGCTGTGTTTGGAAGAGAAGGGATTCAAGGGTTAACTGGAGAGTGTTGGTGCTCTTGCCTGACCCCACCTGACCCTGTCCTAGTTCTGTCATTTTTGCCTGGCAGTTAAAGCACTTCTAATCCTCTAATCCCCACCCTCGTTGCTTAAAACCCAAACCTATCTCCCAGAGTGACTCCCCCAGCCCCAGCACGTCAGCACTTACCTGCCCTGCCCTCCATCTAACCTGCAGCAGAGGCAGCAGCAGATCAAACCCCTCTGTCGGGAGCCACCTTTTGACCCCAGCTCAGGACGCCCAAGGCACAGACCTGGGCACTGCCCACCCAACCCCATCCAGCCCCACTCCTCCTCTGCGGGAGGAGTTCAAGGGAGATGCTGCTTGGGGAAGACTCAAGCCTGGCATTAAAGCAGCGACTCAGTGAGGTTTTGAAGTGCAGATGCCTGAGTGTGCCCAGGGGCTGTGAATTATGCAGAAGCCTCCTCCACACGTGAGGAGGGGGGCACGGGGCTCGAGTGCTGGCAGGCAGAGCTGAGGGCTCTTCACTCAGAGTCACCCACAGTGGGCCAGATCTTGTACTTCTTAGGCAAGATTCACAAGCAACAAGGTGGTGAGCTCTGTGTCAGCAGCAAGACCTCCTTGCCTGGATCCAGCTCCCACAAGTGTGGCCCCAGCATCTCTAGATCACAGCTCACAGGATGTCAGGGGTTGGAAGGGACCCAAAGAGATCATCCAGTCCAACCCCCCTGCCAGAGCAGGACCACACAATCTAGCCCAGGTCATACAGGAACACATCCAGACAGGCCTGGAAAGGCTCCAGAGAAGGAGACTCCACAACCTCTCTGGGCAGCCTGTGCCAGTGCTCTGGGACCCTTCCAGTCAAGAAGTTCCCCCTTGTGTTGAGCTGGAACCTCCTGTGCTACAGCTTCCATCCACTGCTGCTTGTCCTATCCCAGGGAGCAGTGAGCAGAGCCTGTCCCCCCCTCCTGACCCCCCGCCCTCAGATAGTCATAAACATTGATTCAATCCCCTCTGTCTTCTCTTCTCCAGATCAAGCAGCTCCAGGGCCCTTAGCCTCTCCTCATCAGACAGTTCTCCAGTCTCCCCATCATCCTTGTAACCCTCTGCTGGACCCTCTCCAGCAGATCTCTGTCCCTCTTCAACTGGGGAGCCCAAAAATGAAGGCAGTACTCGAGATGAGGTCTCAGCAGGGCAGAGCAGATAACCCCTCTGCTGCTGCCAAAGTGCCATCTTCACTCCCCTTCATCACTCACCCCGAAGCAGGAGCAAAGGCCTTCAGTCAGATGAAGGCCTTCAGTTTGCTCTTGGCAGATGAGGTTCTCTGAGCACCAATTTCTGGTTATCTGGTACCAGAGAGGAGCTGCTCAGCACCTCTCTGCTCGGAGGGAGGGCAGCAGCAGCAGCTCCACAGCGTTTACTTGTCAGATACTTCTGCACGACGCCCTCCCACCTGCAGAGGTGTTGGTTACTCCTTCATCTGCAGCTTTTACATCCACAGGGAATGTTTTTCTACGTCACCTTCTGTTGCTGAAGGCAGGAGCTGTGCTGAGGGAGGGTGGGAAGAGCAGAGGGCTGTGTGCCAGGAGCGGATCCCCTGACTGCAGGCTGCCTGGGTGGGTTCATCTGTTGCACAACAGCAGAACTCTTTCAGCCATTCTCAAACAGCCCTTTTGGCTTTCTGCTTGTGAGGGTGAAAGGATGAGAGCTGCACAAGAGACTTAGGGAGCTGCACAGCCTCACACACGCAGCGGGGGGGGGATGGAGCCTGCGTGGAGTCTGGAGGTGACAAGGTAGTGAAAAATCCCCAATGGTGTGCAGTGATAATGAGCAATAAAAACAAGCCTGCTTCTCTCCAAAACCCTCCTAAATAAAACATGCAGCTAAGGCAGGAGTGATTTTAAGGCTTTAATTATTTAGTGAGTGTTAGTAGAAGAGTTGTCAGGGGGCAGAGATCCCTCACACCACTGCCTGCACAAAGCCCTGGGGCTGTGCTACCCTCTGAGCAGAACCCACCAAGCCCCAAAGTCCTGCTGCTCACTGGGACCAGATCCTCAGCCTCCCTCTAGGGCTTGTGCCTGGCTCTGTCATGTTGCTCAGCCCTCCTTGGGGCACCTGGACCTTTCAGGGGGCTGTTGGTGCCCAGGAGGATGGGGTTTGGTGCAGAGCATTGGGCACTGCCCAGCAGCAGTTCTGTGTGTTCCACAGCTCTCCACCAGCAGCCAGGGTGATATTTTCCAGTGGACTTGTGGAGCTGTGCCCACACCTTTGAGACACACAAAATGTGTCAGTTCAGGTTTTGCCACTAATCTCCTCCCCCCCTCCGTGTTCTGTCACTCACTTAAAGGTCAGCCAGAGCAGGACAGAGAGCTTGGTTTGGTTTCTTTCATGCAGGACCCTAAAGCCCTGTGCTCCTACAATGCTTTTATGTTTCCAGGAGATAAGAATTACCTTTTTTTTTCCACGAGGGTTCCAGTGGGGAAACACCAGTTAAATGGCAGGCAGAAGCATGCCAGAAGCTCTGGAACTTATCCCAGGCTCTCTGGGGGTTTCCTGCTCTTGGTGTTAAACAACATCCATCTGATTTGCATTCTCAGTCCTAGCTGGTGTGAAGTTCCCTGCTGCTCAGCACAAGGAGCAGCAGCTGCTGGAGCTCTGGAGGAGCCTGTCTGCGTCCCTGAGCCTGGGGCTCAGGTCTCTGCTTGCTCTTTCCAAGCATGGAACACGGAAGCCCAAGTGACAGAGAGCTGCTTGGCCATCCCTTAACACTGCTGTCCTGCAGGGGATGCTGGACCCTTGGCACAAGGCAGCTCATCTGAACAGCCAAGTCCCTCTCTGACTCCCTGGGCATGGCTGTGTCTGGGGTACCTGTAGGGGCATCTGCACCCAGATGCTCCCTCCCTGAGCTCCTCAGGTATTGAGATCCATGGCACCAGTGTCCTGCCTGTGTCTGAGGGGCAGGAAAGCAAAGTCTGTTTGATGTGTGGGAAGCTGAGGTGCTTCACAAAGGTAAAGTGGCTCCTGCCTTGCTCACCTGCTGCTGGCACAGCAGCTCACTGCCCACCCTGCTGGCAGCAGCAGCCTGGGCTCTGCCTGGCTTTAGCTCCATGCTTTTCAGGGAAGACAAAGGCTTCCTGAACTTCGCTGTTCTGAGGGTCCCTGCACTCAGCACAGCTCTGCTCATGGCAGCTCTGGGCTTGGAGCAGCAGGGCTGGGCCACAAAGTGGCGTCTAATGAGCCAGAGCAGCTCTGGTCTGAGAGGGTTTTGCCTTCCCCGTGGGCCATGCCCAGACAGGTCAGGGCAAGGAGCAAGCTGGATACAGACCATGTCCATCTGTCATGATGGGAGCAGCTCCACACCCCCAGGCTGTCAGTGTCCTGGGGTGTGACTGGCAGGGGCACAGCAGGTGCCCATGGGCTCTGTGGGTCTGATGCTGCTGAGTTCAGCCAGCAGCAGCAAGGCACAGGAGAGGCAATTTTTGCTTTATCTCCCAGCTGCACCTTGTTGAGCAAATTAAAAGGGCTTTGGCAGGAGAGTGAACTCTTATTGTATGGCTGTAACCAGTGATTCCCCAGCTCTGCCTGGGATGAACCCTTCTCAATTAGCTGGAAATGCAAAGCTGGGGAGCAGGCATGTGATGGAGTGGAGGGGTCACTTGCCCCTGCCCCTTCCTCTGAGGAGCAGATCTGCTAACAAAGCTTTGTGAGGAGGATTCAGTAAAAACAAGTCAAAACCACAGCTGTGTGTGACAGGCTGGGGACAGAGTGGCTGAGAGCAGCCAGGAAGAAAGGGACCTGGGGGTACTGGTAGACAGGAGGTGAAGCTGAGGCAGCAGTGTGCCCAGGTGGGCAGCAGAGCCAATGGCATCCTGGGCTGGCTCAGGAGCAGTGTGGGCAGCAGGACAAGGGAGGTTCTTCTGCCCCTGTGCTCAGCACTGCTCAGGCCACACCTTGAGTGCTGTGTCCAGTTGTGGGCTCCTCCATTGCAGAGAGATGTTGAGGTGCTGGAAGGTGTTGAGAGAAGGGCAGCAAGGCTGGGGAGGGGCCTGGAGCACAGCCCTGTGAGGAGAGGCTGAGGGAGCTGGGGGTGTGCAGCCTGCAGCAGAGGAGGCTCAGGGCAGAGCTCATTGCTGTCTGCAGCTCCCTGCAGGGAGGCTGTAGCCAGCTGGGGTTGGGCTCTGCTGCCAGGCAGCCAGCAACAGAAGAAGGGGACACAGCCTCAAGCTGTGCCAGGGCAGGTCTAGGCTGGATGTTAGGAGGAAGTTGTTGGCAGAGAGAGTGATTGGCATTGGAATGGGCTGCCCAGGGAGGTGGTGGAGTGGCTGTGCCTGGAGGTGTTGAAGCCAAGCCTGGCTGGGGCACTTAGTGCCATGGTCTGGTTGCTTGGCCAGGGCTGGGTGCTAGGTTGGGCTGGGTGAGCTTGGAGCTCTCTTCCAACCTGCTCGATTCTATGATTCTATGATTCTAAGCTGAGGCTGGAAGGCATCAAATCCCCTTCTGGAGTCCACAGGGTGGGTAAGTCCTCACTGTCCTGAACCAGAGCATGGTGGGAATGTGGATTCACACTCAGCCAACGCTAAGGACCTCTGAATATTCCTCAGGTTGCTTTCCAAACCTCATTAACTGTAAAACCAGGACCAAACAGTCACAATTGTCCTGTAATGAGTTGGTTTCCTTCCCACTTTCACCCAAGTCTACCATTTCTGCATACAAAAAGAACAGAAATTATCATCCAAGCTGAATTTTGAGGCAGCAAAAAGGAAGGATAAAATTTATGGCCAGAGATGCCATTGGAAAATACTTCCAGGGAAGGTAATTGTGTAATTATTATGGGCAGGAATGAAAGTCATGGTTCATTAACTGAAGATGACCATGAAATAACAGTAAATAAAGCCAAATTAAAGCTGTGGGGATGGCACAGCCTGCCCTGCCCATGTGCCAGCAGGTGCAGGGCACAGGGATGTGTTGTTCCTGGCTGTGGCTCACCAATGAAGCAGGCTGAGGGACAAGCAAGGTTGGCTGTGCCCACCCTCAGACTGGGAAGTGACCTTTCTGCTCAGCAGTGAGCAACTCTGCCCAGGCCTGAGGCTGGTGGCATTGCTGGAGAGCAGATCTTGGGCACCTTCTTGCTTCCTGCCCTTTCACCTCCTTTCTGGGTCATAGAATCACAGAATCAAGCAGGTTGGAAGAGACCTCCAAGCTCATCCAGCCCAACCTAGCACCCAGCCCCAGCCAGGCTTTGCTTCAACACCTCCAGGGACAGCAACTCCACCACCTCCCTGGGCAGCCCATTCCAATGCCAATCACTCTCTGGCAACAACTTCCTCCTAACTCTGATGCTCATACATGGTGGGAACAGGAGAAGGGCAAGGGCTGCTTGGCTGGAAGCTGGTGTGGCTGTGCCCAGCTGGCACAAGCTGGGAGGTTGTACTTGGGCCAGCGTTTGCCAGCAGAGATGTGAGAATGCAGCTGCCAGGCAGAGGGAGTGGAGGGAGGCCTGGAGCAGGACCAGAGCTTCTCCATCCTGGCGGGTTGGGAAGATGCTGTGCCGAGCTGCTCGGCAGCCCCGGGAGGATTGGCAGAGGCCAGGCCAGTGGCAGTGGGCTCAGGGGGTGGTGCAGGGGGGCCGGGGGGCAGCCTGACCACAGTGTTTGTGCCCCTGCAGTGCACGTCGAGCCTGGCACCTGTGAGGTGATCGCCGCTCACCGGTGCTGCAACAAGAACAAGATCGAGGAGCGCTCGCAGACGGTGAAGTGCTCCTGCTTCCCGGGGCAGGTGGCAGGCACGACCCGGGCAGCTCCCTCCTGTGTGGATGGTGAGTGCCCCGGGGGCTGGGCCCCCTGCAGCTCCTGATGGCAGCTGCCTGGTGGGCCAGACTGCTGTGGGGTGTCTATGGCCCTGGTGTTAATGGAGGCCTGCCCAGGGGTTCCCAGAGGAGGTGTTTGGGGTCTCTGCCGCTGTGGCTGTCACCTGTGCAGTGCCAGGCTGTGTGCCGTGGTGGGGAGTGGTGCTCCAGAGGCTCGGTCGTGCTCCACATCAATCCCTGCAGACCTGCTGACTGCAGCCACAGGCAGGGCAGTGGCTTCAGCTGTGCAGCGCTGTCACCAGCCAGGAGCACTGAGCCAAGCTCAGTCTGTGTCTGTTGCATCAAATGGCATCATGTGGTGGTGCCAAGGAGCTGGCAGCAGCAGCTTGCAGCCTCTGTTAGTGCCAGATTGATTCACTTGACAGCCAGTGCCCTGTGCAACACCAGAAATGCCAGGGTGAGCTGTCAGGGGAGGCTTTTATTGTCCCAAGCAGCTTCTGTGTGTCGTCATTCCAAACCGTGGGGGAATCTGTGCTCCTTTCCCACCTCAGAGGCACAAGTGACAAGAGCCTGGCAGAGCAGAGCCTCTCCTCTTGCCTCCATAAGTTGAACAGCACTGTTCTCCCTGCTCTCGCTGGGAGCAAGGACAAGGCTGTCACTCGGCTTTGCAGCTGGGGTCCTGGGAGAGAAGAGGCTGTTTGTGGAGCAGCTGGGTCAAGTGAGGCCAGGCAGGCGAGGAGGAGCTCCTAGGCAGGGTCACTGCATGCGTGAGCTCTGCCAAAGACCCCATGACTGCACCCCCCATGCCAACCTGGCAACTGAGTCCCTCCTGTTCTCTCCCCCAGCCTCCATCGTGCTGCAGAAGTGGTGGTGCCAGATGGAGCCGTGCCTCGATGGGGAGGAGTGCAAGGTCCTGCCTGACCTCTCAGGCTGGAGCTGCAGTAGTGGCAACAAAGTGAAGACCACCAAGGTGTGTCCCCTGGCAGGGTGCTGGGCAGGAACCTGGCTGCATTCCCCCAGCCTAGGGTGAGCAACACCCAGGGAAGCACCCCAGAAGAGCTGGCAGGGGAAGGAGAGAGCTTCAGCTTCTCCAGGGCTGTTTGTCACGGATGCCCTGAGGCAGAGCAGAGGGACTGGGCTAAGCTTGTCACTGGGGCTAGCACAAACCCCGAGTGAGCCCCACGGCTTTGCCAATCAATACCTCCCACGGGAAGCTCCTCAGCAGCCATGCTGGGCATATTCCCTGGCCTTGGCACATCCTGGCTGCTCCCCAGTACCTCTCTGTTGCTCTGGGACAGTCTGAGCTCATCTTAGCCTGGTGGCACAGCCCCGATTCTGTCACCACCCCCTGTCTGAGGCAGTCAGCTGTGGCAGAGCACTACATGATTATTATTTTCATGGCTTGCTGAATGCCCTGAAGAACAAGGTGTAATTAAAATTTTATCAAACTCATTAGTAATTACATAGATGCCATGCTTAATCAGTTGCATAATTCTGTAATCATTGTTCATGCTGCTGAGTGTAATTATTCCTTAGGCTTTACTTTTCCTCACCCCACATCCCCTGCCATAAAATTACCCCCATTAAGTGACGTCAGAATTCCCTTCTTTATTGCCACTATTTCTGTGCACAGAGAGCTCTTCCCTGGTCAAGTGTTTTTAGCCATGTCCAAGAAGGTTCCCCTGGCCCCAGGCATCCATCACTGACCAGGAACTGCAGGCTGCATTGAGCTCGTTGTCTTTGTCCCATCTCAGTATTGCTTTGCCTCAACCCCCACAGCTGCTAGCTCAGCCCAAAGCCTCTGCTCTGGCTTTGCTGTCCTGGGCTTCCCACAGGGATCACTCTCAACTGCAGGACCCCTGGAGTTCTGCTCTGCTCCCTCCAGCAGCCCAGATTTCCATAGCCATCCTCCCAGCATCCTTTGTTGGAGCAGGAAGAGGTGGTTTGGAATCACAGACAGCCTTTTGGTGGCTTTGGGTACCCCAAGAGGAACTGTCCCAGTCCAAGTCCCCTTTGCAGACAGACCCCCAGTGGGGGCTGTAGCCAGAGCAGAAGCTTCACGAACTACCCAAAAGCCCAAATCTGTCACCACCGCCATGCACCATGCAGAGGACAAATCACATCTGCACCTCCTGAGGCTGTCGGCTGACAATTCACAGATGAGGCAGCCTGGGGGCTGGGTTGGGTCCCTGCCTGCTGCAGTTTGGCCGCTCCCATTAGCACGTCTGCAGCACTCTTCTCTTCTGCCTGCAGGTCACTCGGTAGCCTCCGTGCAAGGAGGAGGACCTTCGGCACAGGTCCCCAGTCCTCCGCAGAGCTGTGAGCAGCAGGATGTGATCCAGCTGGCTGGTTCCCGCGGGTGTGAGATGCTCCGGGGCTGCCAGCCTGTGCCAGAAGCTGAATCAGAGCATCCACTGAGCCCTCACTTCTCTGGGGGCTGCAAGTGTGGAACCTCAGCGCAGCTGCAAGGCTCCTGCCACTCCAGGGTCCCTTCCTGCCCTCTGGACGCCGACTGAGAAATGAGCTTCTCCTCCCGCCCTCCTGAATAAACTCCTGCAGTCATGTTAGAGCTGTTTGCAGTGCACAGACAGACAGACAGCAGTTCCTCAGGTGGGCTTTGCCCTGGGGCAGCTGCTGTCACTGCTGCACCACCTTTGCCCAGCGCCCAGGATGTGGAATCAGGAGCAGGGAAGCCAAAGGTTGTGTGGAACCCTCTCCAGTTCTGCTCACAGCTCTGGCTCAGATGAGTTCCCAGGAGCAAGCCCTGAGCTCCAGCCTGACCTCATGTCACCTGGGGGCTGCCCTGAGCCTCATTGTGCTTTCCCTGCCTGTGACCTGGCTGCTGTGAGCAGTGTGGTGGATGCCTCGGTGTGGCCAGGGCTGCCTGACACCCCAGCAGCCCTGCGGATGTTGAAACCCTCCACGGAGTGTGCTGCTGCTTTCTCCTTCCTCCACAGTCATCAGGCTGCCAACCCAGTGCCTGTTCTCCACCCTGCCAGTCCCAGCACTCAGCTGCTGCTTGTGTTTGCAGTCGAATTCCAGAGCACAGCATAGGGGAAGCCCTCTCCTGTTCACAGCTCTGGTGGGCCTGGCACTGGCACTTGCCCAGCCACAAACCCCAGCTGAGCCAGGCTCTGCTGCATTCACTCCAATGAAGAAACACCAACCAGTACCATCTCCTGGCTGTAAGCTCCTGACCTTTTCCAGGACACAGCATTTCCCCTGGCATGGCAGCTGGAGGGGGAGAGGATGGAAGCCCTGAGGTCCCACCACTGGCAGGGCTGGGGACGCTGGGGCTGCTGCTCTGGTGAGCCTGGGAGCACAAGGGCTGAGCAAGAGCACTGCTGCAAGGAGTGAGGCCAAGCCCTCCCCAGGGACCTCAGTCCTACTCTGTGATCCATGCAAGGGATGTGCCAGCTTGGGAAGGGCCAGGGGCTGGAGGCAGTGCAGGGGCTGGCAGCACAACGCTGGTGCCACTGGTGGGACTTGGCACTGGGGGGGGGGGTTGTAACAGGGTAGGTAATACCTGCCCAGGTGTGATGTAAATACCAGGCTGTGAAAGAATAAATCCATTTTAATCTCTGCAAAGGACCTTTTGCTTCTGCAGCAAGGGAAGGCTTTAGGAGTGCTCCTTGTGCCACCAGCAGAGGCACAGCATTGATCCTGCCAGGGGTTCCATGTGGCTTGGCTGCTGGGGGTGGGCAGCAAAGGGCTTTTGTCTTCTGTCAAGTGTTTGGCTGTGGGGTTTGTTATTATGTGGCTGGAACAGGAGCAACAGGGGGCATAGGGTGACAGAGGAGCCACTGAGCTCTCCTGACGAGGGGATGTTGCTGATCTCTTGGTGGAACAGCCCCGGCTGCACAGAGGCTTTCTGTCCTGGGCAGCTGAATGAATATAAACACCCTTGAGATAGTTTTCATCCATCTAAAGAGTGAGACAAGCCTGGGCCACAAGCTATTAGGAGAAGGGATGTACAGCAGGAGGCTCCTTCCCTGGCAAGAAAAGACCAAGATGGACAAAAGCTACAGCAAAACCTCCTCAGCTTCCTGAGTGACACAGGGTCAGGGCTGGCAGGACCTGTTCAGCTGAGAGCAGCAAATAGAGGGAAGGGGAAAAAAGAAACAACTTCAGAGTAATTGGCAAGAAATTCCTCAGCGCTGAGACAGAGAGGCTGTGTCCCTGCAGAGCTGCAGCCAGACTCATCCCTGAGCATGGGATGGCTGCAAGGAGCAGAGTGAAAGGCAAGGGACAGGATGGGACAACCTTTGCTCCACTCAGGGAGCACTTTGCTCCACTGCAAGAAGCAGTCAGTCCAGCTCCTTGATCAACTCCCATTCCCAGCATGAGAAATTTATCCCCCTGCTCCCAGAGGACTACTGTTTCTTCAGGCTGAACTCTCCCAGCCTGTCCCCACAGGGGAGGTTCTCCAGCCCTCTGGTCATCATGGTCCTCTTCTGGGCCTCCTGCAGCAGCTCTCTGTCCCTCTCACTCTGGGGGCACCAGAACTGGATGCAGTGCTCCAGGTGTGTTTTCACAGGAGCAGAGCAGAGGGCCAGAATCCCCTCCCTTGTCCTGCTGCTCACACCTCTTGGGATGCATCCCAGGACACAGCTGCTCCTGGCATGCCAGCAACCATTGCTGGCTCATGTTGAGTTTATCATCAACTGACATCCCCAAGTTCTTCTCCTGTGAGGATGCTCCTGCCATGGCTCCTGACATTGCTCCCTTCTATTCTCACTGCATTTCCAATACTTTCCTGTGGCCAAGTGAGCAGAACATCTCCAGAAGCAGCATTAAGCAAAGGGTGGGGGTGATGGAGATGGGAACAAAGCCTGCCCCCATGGCAAAGGCTTTGTGTGATGCTCTCTGGCTTCGTTCCCCCAGTGCTGTGGTGCCACATCCACAGCCCCTGGCTTACTGGCACACCCCATCCCCTCCTCTCCACATAGAACCATGCTGGTGGAGGGCAGTAAAGCCACCTCAGTGGCTTGGAAACCTTGAGATCCTGTCCCAGCCCCATGCCAACCCCCCTCTAAGCTGGATCTTGGCAGGTTGCTGCAGCAACAGTCGGGGAGCTGGCACAGCCCAGGCTTGCAAGTAGCCAAAGGGCAATTAGTCAGAGGAAACTGTCACAGTTAAGGTACTTTCAATATCATCTCCCTGGGTATTATAATTACACTCCACTCAATTAGTCTTCAGGTGAAGGGGGGGAGGGGGGAAAGAAAGAAAGAAAAAAGCCTTTTGTGTTAAGTCTTGGTGGAGAATTATTAGAGAGCGAGTCAAAAGACAAGGATTCCATTTTACTTCACAAGAATAAAGGCATAATGGATAAAATACCACTCCAACCCCCCCCCCCCCCCCCCCCCAAATCCCCAAAATTATGAGCTGACTAAATTTAGAGCTGTGCTAGGAGGTGAAATGAAAGGTAAAATGAAGCCCTTTGAGCGTCTCCGACGCGCGGTGCGAGGGGAGCATTATCTGAGGAGCAAGATGGAAACATAATTAACCACCCCAGCTTTGTGCTGAGAGATGGCAAATTGAAATGGGCGACAAAATTAGGTGAAATTGCAGAGCAGCCTCGTTTATTTCTGCTTTATACATCACAGCTACCTGTCAGCAGTGATCCAAAGCTGCCCCAGAGCGGGAGCTTCCCGAGGGATGCTGTCGGTTGGGACCTTGCCCCATCCGAGCTGGGGCTGCTGTGCAAATCCCTGCAATGGGAGCTGTGGGTTATAGGATCATAGAATCACTTAGGTTGGAAAGGACCTCTAAAGGTCATCCAGTCCAGCTGCCCTGCCAGTCAGCAGGGATATCCTCCACTAGATCAGGTCACCCAGAGCTCCATGAAGCCTCACCTTGAGTATCTCCAGGGATAGGGCCTCAACCACCTCTCTGGGCAACCTGTTCCAGTGCTCCACCACCCTCATTGTGAAGAAGGTTTTCCTAACATCCAATCTAAAATCTCCACTTGTCTCTTTCAGACCATTGCTCCTCATCCTACCACTGCAGGCCTTCATAGACAGTCCCTCTTCAGCCTTCTTGCAGGTCCCCTTTGGGTACTCGAGGGTCACAGAATCACAGAACCTCTCCAGCCCTTAGTTTATTCCTGCTTTTACCAAGAATTCAAACACAGACAAGCAAAACCAGCTTTGCCTGCTCCAAAAGCAGCAGGATTTTGGCTAGAATCCCCTCATCTTGGGGGAGGAGATGGCCACAAAGCTCTCCTGCTGTGATTAGGAATGCAGAACAGCTGAATTTTTCAGGTGAGAAGAAGAGTTCATCTCCTCCAAGAGGTGTCAGGTGCAGGCAGCTGCTCTGGCTCCATCTCTGCTGGCACCTGAGTTTGTGGTTCAGCATTTTCTGCTTTGCTAGCACCTCCCACTGATTTTTTTCCCTCCCTGGCAAGTAGACTGGACCCTGTTGGACCAAGGAAGCTGGTTCCAGCTTTCACCCACTGCCCCATCCCCTGGCTCTTGCAGCCACTGCCCTGGCTGATGTCAGGCCCTGCTGCCTGACACAAGGCTGTGGGCACCTTCTCCATCACTCCACCTGTGGTGAGACTCCATTAGAGTCAGCAAGACAAAAGTAGAGCTGTGCAGTGTGTGCTGTGGTTAATCAGCTGTGATGGGGCTGTTTGGAGCATTAGTGGCTCCTCCAAAACTGTGTCCTCATGTTTTATTGATGTGCATTTGTGGAGATGTTCTTGAGGGAGCCAATGAAATATTCATTCCCGTGCTGCTGTGCAATAAAAGCAGAGTCAGGGCACAAACCATGCTGAGGGCTTCCCCTGCAGACCTGGCCCTGCTGGCTGTCTCCTGCCATGCCCCAGGTGGGTGCTGGGGATGGTGCCACCTGCCCAGGAGCCCCACGTCATGTCCCATGGCTCTGGCACAGCTTTCCCTGCACAACTCCTGCTCCATCTGTCCTTGGAGCAATCAGTGCTGAGCAGAGATGCTGCCCTTTCTTTGTGCTGTCTTCTAAGCCAAGGCCAGACCTCTGTCTCACATCCAGGCAGGAGATGTAGCACAGCCCAGGGACCTCTGCAAAGATGGCATCACACTGGAAAACAGTGTCTGTGTCCCACATTACTGCAGGCAAAGCCTTGTTCCCAACTGCCCTCCCAGGCTGGCACAAAGAGGCAGGAGTCCTGAGCCCCAGCTGTGGCCATCACTGCCACCAGCCTGGCACCACTTGTCCCTTGTCTCCTCTTCTGAGCACAGCTCCATCTTCCAATCTGGATCCCAGCAGGTTTGGAGATCCAGCTGCTCTCCTGCCCCCAGGAGACAGGCACATGGAGCTGGGGGGCTGCAGGGGTGCTGGCTCGCTCTGGGCAGGCTGCCAGCACCAGGGACTGGCAGAGACTCCTCTTTATCCACTGATTTCTGCTGGGGCTTGTGGAGGCAGCACACGAGTGGAGCCCTGGGCTGGGGCAAAGCAGCCAGGGAGGATGCAATTTAATTTGTGTGCTCCCCAGCTCGTTGTTAATCCCCCAACTGGCTGCTGGTGTTTGATTTCTGCAGCCTTCCTTCCCCGTAAAGGGATTAGTTGCCAGCTCAGGTCCCCTCTCTGATGCTCATCTGCTGGGGATTACTGAGACCTTTTGTAGTAAGTTAATGGGTCAAATGGGTAAAAATGAGAAGAGACATGTGATTTGTGCTGGCATTTGCAGCAGCATCCAGTCTCTGATCCACTGCTTGCTCTCCTGGCCTGCTCAGCATCTCCTGCTGCCTGTCTCAAGGGGGTCCCGGTCCCCTGCTGCTAGGTTCAGAGCCCAGAGCCACAAAGCAGGAGCTGAAAGGGGTTTGCTGGTGCTCTGACAGCAGTTCTGCCTGTGTGGACCTAAGCCACCAAAAGGTGCTCCAGGGAGATGAAACCTGCAGCAGGCACAGGAGCACCTGGGCAGCAGGGCAGCTCCTGTGGCTGTGGGACAGACTCACCCCGTGGTATGAAGCCCATGTGGTGGTGCAGGGTGGCACAGCAATGGCACAGGAGTTTATGGCACTGGTGGAGAATCAGCCCCAGGCTCTGGGGATGATTCCCTGGGCAGAACAACATCTCCTGTCCCCTCTAGCGGCTGAGCTGACTTGTCCCAAGGGGACGTGGTGCCCAGCAGAGCACCTGCTTTGCCTCTCCCAGTGCTTGATCCAGCATCCCTCTGGGCTTTCAGGCAGAAGGAGATTTCCCACTTCTCACCCAAGTCAGCAGGCAAAGTCCACTGCCTGTTCCCATTCTCTCCTCACTGGCTGTGGGGCTCTGCTGCAGCAGCACTCCCAGGGAAATCATAGAATGAAGCAGGTTGGAAGAGATCTCCAAGCTCATCCAGCCCAACCTAGCACCCAGCCCTGGCCAATCAACCAGACCATGGCACTAAGTGCCCCAGCCAGGCTTGGCTTCAACACCTCCAGGCACAGCAACTCCACCACCTCCCTGGGCAGCCCATTCCAATGCCAATCACTCTCTCTGCCAACAACTTCCTCCTAACATCCATCCTGAACCTCCCCTGGCAGAACTTGAGGCTGTGTCCCCTTGGTTTGTTGCTGGTTGCCTGGCAGCAGAGCCCAACCTCAATTGCTTCTTCACCACAACATGCACCAGCCTGAGAGGGCACCCAGGGTGTTCTGAATGGGCATGAGCTTGTGCTGGGAGCATGAATCCCGGGAGCAGCTTTGCCATCGTTGAATATCTGGGCACTGGGCACCTGACAGTGTCTGCAGCCAGCAGCACAGTCAGGACATGTCTCAGGCAGTGTGTAAAAGCCCTGCCAGGCCTGGTTTGAATTTCTCCTCTGCACATCAGTGGCAGCAGAGGTTAATATAATATTAGCAGGTTGACCTGAATATGGCTAAGTCAGACAGCCCTAATAAATGCCTGCTGACTGTGAACATGGACAAATTAGCACAGGCTCCATTGCCTTCTAATGATGCACTTTTCTCCAGCCTCAGCCCCCACAACATGTGCTGGGTGCTGGCTGCACCCTAAGCCCAGGACTGGCCACCTTTCTCTCCAACACATTCTTCACCAGAGAGTCCTGAGCTTGACCATTACACCCACCCCTCTGTGGTGGTCTCTGTCCCAGCCCCAGGCCTTCTATGAGCAGAGATATTGCAGCAGTTTGCCATTGAGTGCTGGGGGAATTGGTGGGCGATGAGGTGGGGCAGCAGGTGCTGGGGGATGGGGTTGGATGTGCAGAATGCATTGACAAGGAGGAGGAGAAGAAGCATGGCCACAACACTCACCCCTCTGTGGTGGCCTCTGTCCCAGCCCCAGCCCCTCTATGAGCAGAGATATTGCAGCAGCCCTTGGAGCCAAACAGCCTCTAGAATCAGGGAATTCAGCTGCAAATATTTGAGGTTCTCAGCAGCAGACACAGGAGTGCCTGGAGGGGTGGGGAAATTGGTGGGTGATGAGGTGGGGCAGCAGGTGCTGGGGGATGGGGTTGGACTGTGCAGAATGCATTGACAAGGAGGAGAAGCTTGGCCATGACACCCATCCCTCTGTGGTGGTCTCTGTCCCAACCCTATCCCCATTATGAGCAGAGATATTGCAGCAGCCTTTGGGGCCAAACAGCCTCCAGAATCAGGGGATTCAGCTGCAAATATTTGGGGTTTGCAGCAGCAGACACAGGAGTGCCTGGAGGGGTGGGGAACTTGGTGGGTGATGAGGTGGGGCAGCAGGTGCTGGGGGATGGGGTTGGACTGTGCAGAATGCATTGACAAGAAGGAGGAGAAGAAGCTTGGCCACAACACTCACCCCTCTGTGGTGTTCTCTGTCCCAACCCCATCCCCTCTATGAGCAGAGTGCTGCACAATTGATCTACTGCTAGCACGATGCAGGGCTCAGAGCAGGGATCAAGCAACGATCCAATTAAAGCCTTGTGGATGAATTCATACGAAGGAGCTCTGCCTCAATCAATTATTTAAATGCACTGGGAATCACCTCCTGTGATTATTAAAGGGGCTGGAATCATGTGGCATTAATAACAACAATAAACACTGGGAGTACTCAGTACTGTAAGGAAATGATCCCACCAGTGGTGAGATCTAGGCAGGAGCTGGAAGGCTGGGAGGGAATGAATATGGATCAGGGAGGTTGTTCCCACAGCCCAACACCAAGGGATGAAATTAGAGTGCTTAGAATTCTCTGCAAAGACAAAATGTAGGATATGAAAAACTTTGGCAATCATTTATAATAATGAAATTTTGATTAGGAAGCTGGGATCATGCAGAAGTTATTGCAGCAGCCCTCAGGGCCAAACAGCCTCCAGAATCAGGGAATTCAGCTGCAAATATTTGGGGTTCACAGCAGCAGGCATAGGACTGCCTGGAGGGGTGGGGAACTTGGTGGGTGATGCGGTGAGGCAGCAGGTGCTGGGGGGTGGGATTGGATGTGCAGAATGCATTGACAAGAAGAAGGAGAAGAAGCTTGGCCACAACACTCACCCCTCTGTGGTGTTCTCTGTCCCAGCCCCTCTATGAGCAGAGATATTGCAGCAGTTTGCCATTGAGTAGTGGGGGAATTGGTGGGTGATGAGGTGGGGCAGCAGGTGCTGGGGCTGGGGTTGGATGTGCAGAATGCATTGACAAGGAGGAGAAGCTTGGCCATGACACCCATCCCTCTGTGGTGGTCTCTGTCCCAACCCTATCCCCATTATGAGCAGAGATATTGCAGCAGCCTTTGGGGCCAAACAGCCTCCAGAATCAGGGAATTCAGCTGCAAATATTTGGGGTT
>WAAF01007276.1:5010-16671 GCA_013400475.1 Tricholaema leucomelas | reverse complement strand
CAGGCCCCTCCCCAGCCTTGCCACCCTTCTCTGGACACCTTCCAGCACCTCAACATCTCTCTTCAATTAGGAGGAAGTTGTTGGCAGAGAGAGTGATTGGCATTGGAATGGGCTGCCCAGGGAGGTGGTGGAGTCGTCACTGTGCCTGGAGGTGTTGAAGCCAAGCCTGGCTGGGGCACTTAGTGCCATGGTCTGGTTGATTGGGCAGGGCTGGGTGCTAGGTTGGACTGGCTGAGCTTGGAGCTCTCTTCCAACCTGTTTGATTCTATGATTCTATGATCCTGCATGTGCCCAGGCTCTCTTCAGTGCCACCCACCTGGAATGGGTACCTGTGGCTGTGGCTGCAGCTCCTCTGGGGCTGGGCAGGAGGAAAGGTGCCCAGCAGGGGTGAATTAAGCCCTTACTAAACACCAGTCACTGTTTCTACAGCCACCAGGCAGCTCAAACTGTTATTTTGCAGTCACTCCACTGTGCAGTCACAGAAACCTGGGGAAATGAAAAGGTGAGAACATGTTATTGATTAATTACTTAGTCATCTCCAAACGCTTATTGAGCACGGCAGGGACTTTGACAAATTACTCCTCAGCCCCTGTGACTGATGTGCAGTTTGATTAATGCAGGTTTGCCATGCTCCTGCCGAGGGGGGGGGTGTGTGTGACACAGGAGCCTGCTCCCAGCCCCTTGCAAAGGGCACTGCTGTCATGTTTTGGGTAATGGGTGGCATTTGCAAATGGTTAGGCAAAACCTAATTAAGCAGTGTGGTACTTGGTAAGAAAGGAGCACAGGGTTAGGAAAGGAGCACAGGGTGTAATGAGCTGAGCTGAAGGGGGGGTGCTCTGCGTGGTCATGCTGTGCCGATTGCCATGGGGGGGTGTCTGCACACTGCACACCGCTTGAGAGCGATGCGACCGGAGCTGAGGCAGCAGCCAGGGCTTTGCCCACCTGAATGTTCACTCTGGACCCTGGGCAGAACCCCACACACTTCAGCCCTTGTCTCTGCCTCCCTCCAGATGGACCCCTCTCCTGGGAAGGGGCACATGTGTGCTGGGGCTCTGTGGGTCTCATCAATATTTAGGTTTGGCTGCCTGAATTTCCCTTGGAACGAGAGGCTGTGCCCAGCAGAGTGCAGGCAGCATCAGCAGAGCAAACCTTCTGGTTCCACAGGGAAATGCTGTTCAAATCCTCTGCCAGAAACAGCAACGTGAAGGACCCCTGGATGCAGTTCCCAATCTGGCTACCTTCAAGTGCTCAGCAGCTGAGAGGGAGGAGCAGGACACGGGGCCAAGCGTGGCCAGGCTGTGCCTAACAAATAGCATCAGGGATAACAGAAAGTGTTGGACGGTGCTAAAGGCTATCCTTGTAGACCAGAGGCAAGTGGCCTCATAAAGAAGGATTTCACACTGTTTAAACAGTGAAATCCCTGCTGGCTGCAGGGCAAAAGAGCCTTTTACTGTGAAAAAGCTGATTTGAGAACAGTGGCTGCCAGGCACCATCCTGGCAGAGGCTCAGTGCCAAGGGAAAAGCCAGAGGTGTAACAGGGGCCACCTCCCAGCTGGTAGCCATTCCATCCAGGGGTCCCTGCTGCTGGCATCTTCCTGGCTGCAAAGAGATGCCACAGCAGAAAACCTGGCTGTGGGCACCAACCAAACTGAGGGGCTGCAGGAGCAACCTGGGACTGGGAGGAAGCACTGAGGATGTTCCCATGCCCCCTCCTCATTGTGCTCCCCGGCCCTGGTTCCATCAGGAGGTGCAAAGGCTGGTGCTGGGGAGTGAGACCCCAGCCCCTGTGTGTGGGCACAGGCAAGGGGATGATGGGGCCAGGCAGAGCTGGTGGCTGATGCTGCAGGTACCACTTTCAAGTGGATGTTCCTAGAGGTGTCCTCCACTCACCCCCATCCACAGCTTCTGCTCCTCTCCACTGTAATCAATAACCTGCTTTTAAAGCAAGCTGCCTTTCTGCTCCACTTAGAGTCATTCCCTCTGGTTCTGCTCCCTGCTCCAGTTAGTGCTCAGCAAGCCACAAGCTCCCACCAGGACCATCTGCAAAGAGCCTTTCTTGCTGCTCCACCTCATAGCCGGGTTGCTGACAAGGCGTTGCTGTGACAGCTCACTCTGTGTGAGCTGCTTTTGCACCTCTGGGTCCCTTCTGTCAGCATCTTCTCCATCTGAGACCTCTGGAGAGCTGACATCCCAGCATCTGCATGGAGCCAGCAAGTGGGCATGGTGCATGAGGAACAGGAAGGCTTCACAAGGTGGCAAGACTGGAAATGAATATTTTAGCTGCTTGGTTGGAATCGATTCAGCTGCACTGAAGGCTGCTGAAACCCAGTGCAAAAGAGCTGGGCTGGGGCTTACCTCACACCTCGATGCCCCAGGGGTGAGCTTTTAGAGAGCTGTGTTTCAGGCAGAACAAGTCTCACCAGCAGACAGTCTCCCCAGCATGGCTTCCACACACAGCACAGCTGCCAGGCTGCCTCGAAGCGAGGACCTGGAGATGTGCCACCAGATGTTGGGAGCAAAAGAGAACAAGCAGATCTGCCTGAAAAGCAAACTCCTGTTATTTGGGGTGGGGCTGTGGGATTTGGCACCAGGTTCCCTCTTCTATTAATCAGTATTTGTGCTGGGTTTAATTAGTTCTGATTGCCGTTTACAAATGTAAATGTGTCTCCCATGACATCTCCCTCACCCCCTGGGAGTCTGAATTTGCTCAGTGTAACAGCATCAGAGTTATGAAAGCAAAACAAACAGAGAAGCTCTGTGCAGATGCATGGCACTGCTGCAGCTTCTGCTGATCTCCACCTTGGTCCAGCGCTGCTAGACAGAAAGAGGAGAAGACCCTTGGAGGGAGAAGGGAAACCCATCCTGATGGTCCTGCAGAGAAGTGCCTGATGCTCTGAGGGTCTGCCCCTTTGCCAGCAGAACGTGAGGGGCCTGGAGCACAGCCCTGTGAGGAGAGGCTGAGGGAGCTGGGGGTGTGCAGCCTGCAGAAGAGGAGGCTCAGGGCAGAGCTCATTGCTGTCTGCAGCTCCCTGAAGGGAGGCTGTAGCCAGGTGGGGTTGGGCTCTGCTGCCAGGCACCCAGCAACAGAACAAGGAGATACAGTCTGGAGTTGTGCCAAGGGAGGTCTAGGCTGGATGTTAGGGGGAAGTTGTTGTCAGAGAGAGTGATTGGCATTGGAATGGGCTGCCCAGGGAGGTGGTGGAGTGGCTGTGCCTGGAGGTGTTGAAGCCAAGCCTGGCTGGGGCACTTAGTGCCATGGTCTGGTTGCTTGGCCAGGGCTGGGTGCTAGGTTGGGCTGGATGAGCTTGGAGGTCTCTTCCAACCTAGAATTATAGAATAAATCAGGGTTGGAAGGGACCACAAGGAGCAGCCACTTCCAACCCCCTGCCATGCCCAGGGACACCCTACCCTAGAGCAGGCTGCACACAGCCTCAGCCAGCCTGGCCTGAAACACCTCCAGCCATGGGGCCTCAACCACCTCCCTGGGCAACCCATTCCAGCCTCTCACCACTCTCAGGCTGAACAACTTCCTCCTCACCTCCAGCCTGACTCTCCCCACCTCCAGCTTTGCTCCATTCCCCCCAGTCCTGTCACTCCCTGACAGCCTCAAAAGTCCCTCCCCAGCTTTTTTGTAGCCCCCTTCAGATGCTGGAAGGCCACAAGAAGGTCCCCTGGGAGCCTCCTCTTCTCCAGCCTGCACAGCCCCAACTCTTTCAGTCTGTGCTCACAGCAGAGCTGCTCCAGCCCTCTGCTCAACCCAGTGGCCCTTCTCTGGACATGCTCCTGCTTGATTCTGATTCTAAGTCTGCAGGAGTTACCTGTCCTGCCATGCCACATCATACTGTGGATGCAGCAGGAAGGTGTCCCACAGGCAGGGGAGTCGCCAGCCCCTGGCAGTGACACTGAGGCCACTGCACTCAGCCCCTGCAGCAAGCTGGGAGATTGCTCAACTCCAGCAGACACAGGAAAGCTTCCTCACCGGGAGGTTAATGTGCTTGATTCACCACCCACAGGGACATCATCTTTCTTATTAGCGTTTGCCATTTTATAGTTTAATTAAGGTCACCCAGTAGGCCTCTAAATGACATCTTAATTAATAGCCTGCACTATCTGCCAGTGCCAGCCAGGCTCTGCAGTTAGTGTCCCAGGAAGAGAGAACAAGAGTGAGGCAGATCACAGGTGCTGATCATAAAATAGAGTCAAGCAGGTTGGAAGAAACCTCCAAGCTCATCCAGTCCAACCTAGAACCCAGCCCCAGCCAACCAACCAGACCATGGCACTAAGTGCCCCAGCCAGGCTTGGCTTCAGCACCTCCAGGCACAGCAACTCCACCACCTCCCTGGGCAGCCCATTCCAATGCCAATCACTCTCTCTGCGCAACAGCTTCCTCCTCACATCCAGCCTGAACCTCCCCTGGCACAGCTTGAGGCTGTGTCCCCTTCTTCTGTCCCTGGCTGCCTGGCAGCAGAGCCCAACCCCACCTGGCTACAGCCTCCCTGCAGGGAGCTGCAGACAGCAATGAGCTCTGCCCTGAGCCTCCTCTTCTGCAGGCTGCACACCCCCAGCTCCCTCAGCCTCTCCTCACAGGGCTGTGCTCCAGGCCCCTCCCCAGCCTTGCTGCCCTTCTCCAAACACCTTCCAGCACCTCAACATCTCTCTGCAATTCAGGAGCCCAGAACTGGACACAGCACTCAAGCTGTGTCCTGAGCAGTGCTGAGCACAGGGGCAGAAGAACCTCCCTTGTCCTGCTGCCCACACTGCTCCTGACCCAGCCCAGGATGCCATTGGCTCTCCTGCCTACCTGGGCACACTGCTGGCTCATGATCCACCAGGAGAAGACCTTGTGTGTGTCCTGGACCAGCCTGAGCCACCAGTGCACAGATGTGAGCAGTGGCAACCTCTCGGAATGAGCAGGGGCACAGCAAGGGCTGGGCTGCTGCCCGTGGGTGCTGGGTGCCCAGTGAGGGGCAGGCTGATGGGAGGTCACCCATCCGTGTCCCTGTCTGCTAATTAGTGTCATTAAGAGCAGCAATGGGGCCAGTTCTTCCTGCCTGGTGTCATCCTTGCCCACTCCTGCTGGGGTGATGGAGAACCTTTGATAATAATGGATTAATTAACTGTTGATCAGCCCGGGGAGAGCAGAGTGCCTTGAAGGTGCTCACAGCACCCATTGCTGGGTCAGAGCAGCAGCAGGGCAGCTTTGTTCCCTGTTTGATCCATGCCAGAGCTGCTCCAGCAGTGCAGGATCCTGCCTTTGGGCTGATGACAGCAATGGCACTTTGCCAGCACCTTCAGGCCTTATCTCTTTCTCTGGCTGCTTCCCCTTCACCCTTTCCTGGCAGCTTGGAGGGTGTGAAGAGTTCCTCACCCCAGCGGCAACCCTAACCCAGGTTTACACCTTGCTATTTGCTCATGAACCAGGAGCTAACACAGATGTCACCTCACCAGCCTATAAACTGGGGTTGTCATTAGGAGCAGGGATGGGGTCTGTGACCTAACTCAGGTCCATCACTGGTGATTTATGGCTCAGCCCTGTGAGTGATTTCAGAGTCAGGCACAGTTCAGAGCCATAACTCAGCCCCGTCTCGGATTCGCCAGTGCCAGAACACTTGGGTGACTCTGGGAGAACTTTGGGATTGATGATGTTCCTCAGGAAGCTGCTGGCATCACTCCTCACTCACCACACAGTCAGTAACTCAGGGAGACACCCCAGGAATCCAGCATGGGGGCTTCAGCCAGAAATTCATATCCCACATAAATCAGGCATCAGAACAGCTTCTTGTGCACCAAACCCACGTCTGGGGAGCAGCTTTTGGGGGACAGTATTTATGGAATGTCTGTCCCCAGCTGCTTAGCAGGACTAGAGACAAGGTGAGGGCAGGTGGATATCTGTCCCAAACTGCTTAGCAGGACTAGAGACAAGGTGAGGGCAGGTGGATATCTGTCCCCAGTTGCTTATCAGGGCTACAGACAAGGTGAGGGCAGGTGGATATCTGTCCCCAGCTGCTTAGCAGGGCTAGAGACAAGGTGAGGGCAGGTGGATATCTGTCCCCAGTTGCTTATCAGGGCTACAGACAAGGTGAGGGCAGGTGGATATCTGTCCCCAGTTGCTTATCAGGGCTACAGACAAGGTGAGGGCAGGTGGATATCTGTCCCCAGCTGCTTAGCAGGGCTAGAGACAAGGTGAGGGCAGGTGAAATGCACACAGGAAGCTAAGCATGGAGCTGGCACTGTCCCTGCAACACCTGCTTGTGGAGCTGGCCCAGCTCTACGCACCAAGGCATGATCCTGCCACTGACACTAGATGCTCACAGTGCAGAGAGAGCCTCCACTCCCTCATGACCACTCTGATGTTGTGAGCAGGGCACTGGTGGTGGAGCCTTGCTGCTGGGATGTGCTGCTGCTGCTAGGCACCTCTGGTCAGGACCACAGCAGTATTATGCTCTGGTCAGGGCTGGTGCACCTCATCCTGCTCCACACTGTGAGCAGCTATGTGCATTTCCCAGTAAAGCCCTGAAACTGCTGCCCCGTGGTGGGGTCCCCATCCCTGGAGGGGTTTCAAAGCTGTGGGGAGGTGGTGTTGAAGGACATGGTTTGGCAGTGACCTGGCAGCTCTGGGTTAAGGGGTCAGGAATCACAGAACCTTAGAGGTTGGAAGGGACCTCCAGAGATCATCCAGTCCAACCTCCCTGCAAAGGCAGATCCCCTAGGGCAGTTCACACAGGAATGCATCCAGGTGGGTTTGGAAAGTCTCCAGAGAAAGAGACTCCACAACCTCTCTGGGCAGCCTGCTCCAGGCCTTTGTCAGCCTCACTGTAAAGAAGTTTCTCCTCACAGTGAAGTGAAACCTTCTATAAGGGTTGGAGAAGAGGAGGCTCAGGGCAGAGCTCATTGCTGTCTGCAGCTACCTGAAGGGAAGTTGTAGCCAGATGGGGTTGGGCTCTGCTGCCAGGTACCCAGGGACAGAAGAAGGAGGCACAGTCTCAAGTTGTGCCAGGGGAGGTCTAGGCTGGATGTTAGGGGGAAGTTGTTGTCAGAGAGAGTGATTGGCATTGGAATGGGCTGCCCAGGGAGGTGGTGGAGTCGTCACTGTGCCTGGAGATGTCGAAGCCAAGCCTGGCTGGGGCACTTAGTGCCATGATCTGGTTGACTGGATAGGGCTGGGTGCTAGGCTGGACTGGCTGAGCTTGGAGCTCTCTTCCAACCTGCTTGATTCTGAGATTCCAGGCTTCTACGATGAGGCTCTGGACAGCCTGGTCCAGTGTGAGGTGTCTCTGCCCACAGCAGGGAGTTTAGAACTGGATGATCCTTGGAGCCCCTTCCAACCCTGCCTGATTCTAGGATTCTATGATCTTAACAGACTCTTCCAAACAAACCAATTCCATGATTCTACAACAGAAACAGCTGAGGGCTGAGATGTCCCCGGGGTGTAGGAGTTGCCAGGGCTCACAGGGACACACAGATCAACCTTCCGGAGCTCAAGCAGCGCTGCCTGCTGCCGTCCTTGCCACCAGCCCCCTGCTGAGGCAGTGTGACAAATCTGCTGCTAATGACAGCAATCAATACCTTCGATGAAGAATCGGATTTTATTTAATGTGCAATTCACTTAGAGCCTGACACATCCATTTAGATTTATTAGAGCAATTCTTGTACATTGACTCAGTGCTGATTGATTCCTTGAAATACCTTTTAGCGAGGCTTTAAAACCCCCGACAAGACAGACGTTGTCTGTAGCCTGCATTTAAACTGCTACAAATGCAGTGTCTCCTTATCAGTAGGTGTCCCTTCAGAATGCAGAATCACCCTGGGTTTGTTCTGGGTGGAATGCATGGGAGAGATGATTCAGGACATCTTTAAAGGCTGAAGGCTTTTTTTTTCTTTAATGAATCCGTGGGCAATTTACCACAAATTACACATGGAAATGTAAAATCTAATCAAGCAGTTGCATAGGCAGAGCCATACCTGCAGGAGTTAGAATCACAGAATCAGTCAGAGGTGGAAGGGACCACAAGGATCATCTAGTTCCAACCCCCCTGCCATGGGCAGGGACATCCTACTCTAGATCAGGACTCCCCACCCTAGGTCAGGACTCCCTAGCCTAGATTAGGACATCCTACTCTAGGTAAGAACACCCTACCCTAGATTAGGACTCCCTATCCTAGATCAGGACTCCTTACCCTAGATCAGGACACTCTATCCTAGATCAGGACTCCCTACCCTAGATCAAGACACTCCACTCTAGATCAGGACACCCTACCCTAGATCAGGACTCCTTACCCTAGATCAGGACACCCTACCCTAGATCAGGACTCCTTACCCTAGATCAGGACACCCTACCCTAGATCAGGACTCCTTACTCTAGATCAGGACTCCTTACCCTAGATCAAGACACTCTACTCTAGATCAGGACTCCCTACCCTAGATCAGGACTCCTTACCCTAGACCAGGACTCCTTACCCTAGATCAGGACTCCTTACTCTAGATCAGGACACTCTACTCTAGATCAGGACTCCTTACCCTAGATCAGGACTCCTTACCCTAGATCAGGACTCCTTACCCTAGATCAAGACACTCTACTCCAGATCAGGACTCCCTACCCTAGATCAGGACTCCTTACCCTAGACCAGGACTCCCTACCCTAGATCAGGACTCCTTACTCTAGATCAGGACTCCCTACCCTAGACCAGGGCTCCTTACCCTAGATCAGGACTCCCTACCCTAGATCAGGACTCCTTACTCTAGATCAGGACACTCTACTCTAGATCAGGAGTTTCACTCCTGGAAGAAGACAAAAAACCCATCCCCAAACCCACAAACCATTGGAGATGATTTGAATGCATCAAGCAGATTTTCTAAAGTGCTTCCCTAGGAAGCAGCCTGCACAGAGCTCTGTCACCAACAGAATGGGAAGAGTTGCCAGTAAATATTTGCTTTAGCAGCTTTTGATGGAGAAACAAAACTCCAGGCATAGCATCTTAGAGTTTCTGTCCTGTGTGGCTCTTGGACTCACCTCTTGCTTGCTGCTCTCACCAGGAGTGTGATCTTTGGATAGCTCTGCCCAGCTCCCTGCCCTGAGACCACCAGGACCCTGAGTCTCTACACCTAAGGAGAAAACTTGTGCAGAAGCATCTTTAAATGTATTTACTCCCCTGTGATGTGGCCCCAGACAGGGTCCTTCAACACAATTTTGCCTGCACAAGGGCAAAACCCACAGCACCAGGGAGCTGCTGCCTCTGCTGCTGCTGCAGCCCTCCCCAAGCACACTCCCAGCAGTGGTGGCCTTTAGAGAGGGATCCTAGGGGAGTAAAAGAGAACCTGAGTCACCCCAGGCTCTCTGGTGGCACCCAGCTGGCACTGCAGTGACACATGGCCACGCAGAGATGGGACATGGCCACACAGAGGTGGGACATGGCCACACAGAGATGGGACATGGCCACACAGAGATGGGATATGGTCACACAGAGATGGGATATGGTCACACAGAGATGGGATATGGTCACACAGAGATGGGATATGGTCACACAGAGATGGGATATGGTCACACAGAGATGGGATATGGTCACACAGAGATGGGATATGGTCACACAGAGATGGGATATGGTCACACAGAGATGGGATATGGTCACACAGAGATGGGATATGGTCACACAGAGATGGGATATGGTCACACAGAGATGGGATATGGTCACACAGAGATGGGATATGGTCACACAGAGATGGGATATGGTCACACAGAGATGGGATATGGTCACACAGAGATGGGATATGGTCACACAGAGATGGGATATGGTCACACAGAGATGGGATATGGTCACACAGAGATGGGATATGGTCACACAGAGATGGGATATGGTCACACAGAGATGGGATATGGTCACACAGAGACAGGACATGAACACACAGAGACAGGACAGGAACACACAGAGATGGGATATGGTCACACAGAGACGGGATATGGTCACACAGAGATGGGACATGGCCACACAGAGATGGGATATGGTCACACAGAGACGGGACATGAACACACAGAGATGGGATATGGTCACACAGAGACGGGACATGGCCACGTAGCTTTGCTGCCATGCACAGGTACAGCCCCTGTGCAAGTGCCCACACCCAGAACTGGGTCTGGAGTTCCTCCACAGCTGTGCTCAGCTCTGGACCAGCAAAGTGCACAAGGCTGCTCTGCTCCACCCTCGGCCGAAGGGGAGGGCTGGCAGCCACAGTGACTTTCAGCACCACGAAACCTTCCCGTCCAGAAGCACATCAACCAGAGACGAAACGAACGCTCGCGGGCAGCAGCTCCAAGGCTGAAGCTGAATAGATTCCTGAGATGCAAACACTGACTGCAGAGTTTGTGCAGCACACCAAGCTCCCCGGCTGCCCTCACAGCTGAGTCTCATCTTCTGCCGGCAGTCAGGGCGAGTGGCGGTCCCCAGCCCCAGCTCTCAGAGTGGCTTCCTTAGGGATAGAGTAAAGGTCTGATGATAACTTCAAACCCCCCGAAGCCGTGACTCTGCAGTGATGTGCTGCTTGGTTTCTATGGGAACAGGCTGAGCTGGCTGATGAGAAAACCACGTGCAGAAGAGGCAGGGGAAGCAGCGATGGTGCTGCTGATGCACAGATTAATTGGTGTGACTCAGGCTGGGCTTTTATATAATTTGCAGCCATCCCAGAAGGTGCCTCAGTGCCTGCGTTGGGCTGTAATGAGGAGATGTTCACAGGAGGACAATCTCATCACTTGTTGCCACCATTGTAGCTCCTTCCTTTAAAAAAGGAAAGAGAAGAAAACTGGAGAGGGTGATTTATTTTTGCCTGCTGGTCTCTAAATCACCTGGAACTTCACTGGCGAGGATCCCTGCTGAGGCATGGGGAGCATCTGCTTGCTGCTGGGGGGATGGGGAGAGGCTGCTCCCCTCCTTGCCTGGCTTTGCCTCACCACTGTTTGAAAACTGCGTTTTCTTGCCGTGTGGGAGCCTCCTGTCACCTGTGGAAGGGATCCAGCCAAGCCAAGGGACTGCTCTGTCCCAGTCCTGATAGTGCATCTGAGCTGAATTCCTCCCTGGTGCAGCCTGGAGCAGGGGGAAGCCCCAGCACGGCGCTGGGCAGTCTGGAACAGCTCCCAGCGGGGAGAGAGGGGGCAGTGAGGGAGGTGGGATGAAGACGCTTTGCTGCTGAATGTTTGTAGGTGAGGAGGGAGCCCCCACTTAATGCAAAGGTGTTTCAAATGCCCTCATTTGGGCAGGCTGAGCTGGTTGGTATCAGTCCCCATCTGCCTCCACATCATAGAATCATAGAATCGTCAGGGTTGGAAGGGACCAAGAGTATCATCCAGTTCCAACACCCCTGCCATGCCCAGGGACACCTCACACTACATCAGGCTGGCCACAGCCTCACCCAGCCTGGCCTTAAACACCTCCAGGGATGAGGCTTCCACCACCTCCCTGAGCAACCCATTCCAGGCTCTCACCTCCCTCATGCTGAAGAACTTCTTCCTGAAATCCAGTCTGACTCTCCCCATTTCCAGCTTAGTTCCGTTCCCCCCAGTCCTGTCACTATCTGACAGCCTAAAAAGTCCCTCCCCAGCCTTTCTTTCTTTCTTTCTTCCTTTCTTTCTTTCTTTCTTTCTTTCTTTCTTTCTTTCTTTCTTTCTTTCTTTCT
>WAAF01007275.1:222500-255000 GCA_013400475.1 Tricholaema leucomelas | reverse complement strand
CAAAACAGGGAAGAAATATGAATAAGAATGTACAGTGAGGATGCTCCCCCCTTCACTTTTCTCATTCTCCCCCAAGAAGAAATTAACTTTAATTACTTTCCCAGCTTAGCACGTTATGAATGTCAAGACAAGGAGGCATTAACATTAAATAAACATGTGGCTCCAGGACTGCTGGAGTGCAGAAGTGAAGCCCATGCCTGGTGGGGCCTGGGTTGCTGAGCTGCTCCAGCTGAGCTGGAGATGGAGCCCATCACAAGAGTGGTTTACTTCAGGTGCAGCAGGGCTGGGGGCTGCTTTCATTGTGGAATTTCTGGATGCTCAGCACAGAATGTCTCTGAAGAGACCCACACCATCACCTGTTGGAAGGCAGCAGGGTCTGTGTATGGATATCTGGAAATGAGAGGATTAGGGTTCAAAGGGAGGAGAGCAACAGATGTATGAACAGTCTTAGCTGCGTTGGTCAAGTGCCTGTTGGTGCCAAGGGCAGATTGGAAATGCTCTTGATGATTCTGTGACCACATTCTGACCTTATTTACAGTAATGCAACTGCAAAAGCATCAAAACTTCCTGTCAAGTTTGGCTCACAGTATTTTAGTTTGCATGGTTCCTAAAAACAAACTTGAGGTTAAAAACAACTATGTGCAGCCTTCTGAATGTCATTAAATTATCATGACTAATAATGACCAAATTCTTCCTTCTAGGAGTACCCAAAGCCTTGTATTTTGGTGATCTAGATAAATATAAGTTTGCATTTTAATGTCTCTCAAAAGGTCACAGCATTACAGGCTGTTAGAGGTTGNAGAGAGAGTGATTGGCATTGGAATGGGCTGCCCAGGGAGGTGGTGGAGTCGCCGTCCCTGGAGGTGTTGAAGAAAAGCCTGGATGAGGCACTTAGTGCCATGGTCTGGTTGATTGGCTAGGGCTGGGTGCTAGGTTGGACTGGATGATCTTAGAGGTCTTTTCCAACCTTGTTGATTCTGTGATTCTGGAGATCATTGATCCAACCCTCCCCTGCCAGAGCAGGACCATATAGTCTAGTGCAGATTGCACAGGAACACATTCAGATGGGTCTAGAAAGTCTCCAGAAAAGGAGACTCCACAACCTCTCTGGGCAGCCTGTTTCAGTGCTCTGTCACCCTTACTGTCAAGAAGTTCTTCCTCACGTTGAGGTGGAATTTCCTGTGCTGTAGTTTACATCCGTTGCCCTTTGTCCTATCACAGGGCACAGGAGAGAAGAGGCTGTGCCTTCCTTCTTGATACCCAGCCAAACAAACAGCAACTGAAACCATTCACACCAAATCTGCTAGGTAAACTGAGCAAACATTTGCCTATCCAATGAGTTTGTTTCCTAAATAAATTCACAGAGGGCCTAGTGAGACAATAAGAAGAAAAGGAAGGAAGTAGTTCATGTTCAGTTTTATTCATAGGATCAATATATATGCTTGGGTGGGGGCTTGTCAGGTTTGGAGGTCTTCTTTTTTCACTTACCATGGAGATTTATGCATTTAAAATGCACTTGATTTCTCATGACTTGATAGACCACAATAGAAGGATTAATTTTCTTCAGGCATTTGATACAATAAATGTCTCCACAGCCCAGCATAAGTTTATTTTTCTATTTATCCTGATCCTGAAATTAGTTGCTAAGGGTGCTCAGGGGAAACACTTCAGTAATTATAAATAGGTCCTGACAGCAGACATTTAAAACTGTAATGATGTTAAAATGGTTATGTCTCAGACCAACACATAAACCTGCACTGGTAGGGACCCAGGAAGGAAGTGCATGCTGCTTTCTTACACATAGCCCTCGCACAAATCCACCTGGCATTTGCAGGCAAACATTTCACTGGCTTATGTGCTTTGTTATTTTACCTTTTTAAGGTATAGACAGTAAGATACAGAGAAATCAAGAGTCTTGCACAAGATCAAGAGAGCCAATGGCATCCTGGCCTGCATCAGGAATGGTGTGGCCAGCAGGAGCAGGGAGGTCATTCTGCCCCTGTACTCTGCACTGGTTAGACCACACCTTGAGTACTGTGTTCAGTTCTGGGCCCCCTAGTTTAGAAGGGACATCGAGATGCTTGAGCGTATCCAGAGAAGGGCAACGAGGCTGGTGAGAGGCCTCGAGCACAGCCCTACGAGGAAAGGCTGAGGGAGCTGGGATTGTTTAGCCTGGAGAAGAGGAGGCTCAGGGGTGACCTTATTGCTGTCTACAACTACCTGAGGGGTGGTTGTAGCCAGGAGGAGGTTGCTCTCTTCTCTCAGGTGGCCAGCACCAGAACGAGAGGGCACAGCCTCAGGCTGCGCTGGGGGAAGTTTAGGCTCGAGGTGAGGAGAAAGTTCTTCACTGAGAGAGTCATTGGCTACTGGAATGGGCTGCCCAGGGAGGTGGTGGAGTCGCCGTCCCTGGAGCTGTTCAAGGCAAGGTTGGACGTGGCACTTGGTGCCATGGTCTAGCCTTGAGCTCTGTGGTAAAGGGTTGGACTTGATGATCTGTGAGGTCTCTTCCAACCTTGGTGATACTGTGAGACTGTGATCATAGCAGAAGCAGCAGAATAAAGAAAGGTCAGGGTTTCCCAAGTCCTGAAGTGGAGAGAGCAACTGTGTTGTGCCAGTTTCTGGAGTCATCCAAAATCAATATTGGTCTCGGTACCTTAAAAGCCATATTCAAAGCTCAGTGAAACCACAGAGGTGAAAGGTTTGGTTTATGATTACTTTATGGCAAAATTGCTTCTCTTCACATTTATCAACAAGGCAGGCTTGTATCATGGCAGGAAGGAAAGGGCACTAGTGCAGCATCACCTGGTGCTTTCAGAAAGCCAGCTAAGATGTGCCAGCATGGCTATGCTATTTCCTTTGTGCTATAGCACAAAGACCATATTTAAGTCTTCAAGGTTTTAAAGTGCTTTTTAAAGTATGTTTGGAGCTTGAGAGTCATTGACTAATCCTTAGGTGAGGCTAAGCAGCAGGGAAAGATGGACTGAAGCCAATTTTTGCTTCCTGGACAAGCTCTGCAGCAGTCCAGTTGTCCTGAACAGAGCATTCCTGGGAGCCCTGGCCAGACCATGTAGTCTTCAGCCATCCATGCAGTGCTGATGATCAGGAGGAGTATGACCAGGAGTACTGGTCATTCTCCCTAGTATCAGGTGATAGGACGAGAGGAAATGGCCTGGAACTGCATCAGGGCAACAGTTCCTTTCCTGTGAGAGTGGTCAGGCACTGGAACAGACTGCCCAGGGAGATGGTGGAGTCACTGTCCCTGGAAGTGTTCAAGAAATGGGCGGACATGGCGATTGGAGACATGGTTTAATGGCCCTGGTGGTGTAAGGTTGAAGGTTGGCCTTGATGACCGTAAAAGTCTCTTCCAGCCAAAACAGTTCTAAGATTGTACTGGTCTGGAGCTGCTGCATTGCTTATTGCAGAGGCTGTTTGCTGGTTTACGAGGCAGCTACACTGAAAGGCAGAGCACAGACAATTAAAAAGTATCACCTTTAAATGCCATTTAAAGACAATGCAGTCATAGTTACTGTGGTAGCCCAGATATAATAAAACATCTATTTAAAGATACCAGTTGTGTAGGTATAAAATATCAAGCAATGCTCAGAAGTTAAGAGAACATAATAATTACCTGCTAAAATGTCTAATATACATCAGCATAGCCTTAAACTGCCATGCTGATTGCACAGTAATTTAATATAAATTGATTAAGTACATTTTTACTGATGCTTAAAGACTAGTCATAGCTGGGGGAATGATGTTTTGTTATCAGCTGTTACTAAATAGACAGCATTTGCTGGAATAAATCCAAGTGTTAGCTTTAAGGCACGTTATTTAAACAGTAAGCAGCTGCTGTGCCTGTGCTCCAGGTGGAACACAATTACCACTCACCTGCTCTTCAGTGCAAAACCAGCCAGAACTGGCTCTTCTTTCACCACTGACCTAAATGTCCTGCCCAGGAGTGCTGTTACTGATAGGTCTCAATCACTCTTGATGCTGGATCATCTATATCATTCCAGTTCTCTTTCCTGGACAACAACCAGCTGTGATAGATAGCATGTGGAATAATGCATGTGCCCTGGTGAGGATCTAATATAGGCTTTGGGGTTCATCTTCACGGTGTGAAAAAGACTCCAACAATTTGGGAGCTCCGGGACTGAACCTCAGTTACTGCACCACAACCGATGTGTCCAGCCTGTCTCCAGGAGAGCAGGTGAGTCTGCGTGTCCCCAGCCCTACCACAGTGTCACCTGGGGCTCTTGTTCCCTGCGTAGGCACTACCTGTGCCAGATGGCTGAAGTGATCCTTCTGAAAAGGCAAGAACCTTATGACCAAGCTGGGCTTTCTGTATTCAGCTGATTCATAGAATCATGGACTAGTTTGGATTGAAAGGAAGAGACCTTTAAAGATTATCAGTCCAACCCCCTTGAAGTCAGCAGGTTGCTCATAGTCCCAGATAACCTGACTTGGAATGATTTCAGGGATGGGGAGTCTACCACTTCTCTGGGCAACCCAGGCCAATGTCTCACCACCTGCGGTGTAAAACAATTCTTCCTTATATCTAGTCTAAATCTCTCTCTTTTAGTTGAAATCCATCAGCCCTTGTCCTGTTGCAGCAGGCTCTGTTAAAAAGTCTGTCCCCAAAGATAGTCTCTTTTCCCACAGAGAGTGGGTGGGAAATTGGGTTTGCTGAGAAGAGGAATTCTCTTTGCCCCTGAGTCTGGTGGGGTGAGTCAGCAAGTGCTGCAGTGGAGTGGTTTGGGAACTGTGAGTTCCCAAGAAGGGCTTTAAATTAATAAGTAGATAAAAAAGTGAGCTGGACAAGACAAAGACTGAGTCTATCCATCTGCTCTTCTTGAGACTGCCTTATAGACTGCCTTTTGTTTGAAATGTAGTGTCCAGTCAACATGGGCAAGTCTGCAGCTTGTACAGTGGCAGTTGTGGAGGTGCACAGTGTAGGTGCTCGTCCCACAGAAACCAGGATGTTCTACAGGGGTTTAGCACACTAGGGTATGATGGAAGAACAGACTTGTCCTTGCCATTAAAGGGAAAACATTTGCTTTCACCAATGTAAACAGAGGCAATCCTCACATTCCTCATCCAGGTAGGAGGAAATCTTTTGCCTTGTGGGGTCATTAAAGGCAACATCTCGTTTGAGATAGAAATACCGGAATAAAGATTGCTCTAATTTATATCTCCCACTCTGGGAAGAGAATTCTTGTTGATCTGCACATAAGTAACCCCTGGACTAGCATAACCTGCCAGATCATGAGGTTATTTTCCATTATGAACATGGCATGCATGTTATTAAAATGGAACCCTAAATATTTATGCTGATATAAAATCCACTGTTGTTGTTATTGGGTTTTATTACAATACCTTAGAAGAGATGCCAAATAATTGCCTCTATTACCACTAGAGGTAGAGGGAAAGTTTTCTGGAGCTACCATCTCTCACTACAAACTGCCAGTGATAGTACCAGGATTTTTTCAACTCTGAGAAGTCACTATTTCTCTTTTAAAGAAGAGAACATATTCTCTTTTAAATCTTTAAAGATCATCTGTTCTGCAATGCCTGCAAATCATTACTGTTTCATACTGGTTTGCCAAGCAAAGAGTTCAGCTATCCATTTTTCTGCTGAACTCTTTCTATCTTAGCTCATACCCTCACCTTCTCTGCCTGCCTGTGTTCTTCACCCCAGATGCTCTCTGAGAGACTCTGCCCTGTGCTTTAGGTTGGATATTAGGAAAGATTTCTTTCCTGCAGGAGTGGACAGGCATTGGAGTAGGCTGCCCAGGGAGGTGGTGGAGTCACCATCCCTGCAGGTGTTCAAAAATGTGTGGACATGGCACTTGGGGGCATTGTGTGGTGGTTATGGTGGTGTTCAGTAGATGATTGGATTTGATGATCTTAGAGGCAACTTTTCCAAGCTTAATCATTCTATGATTGTATTTCTTTACTCCATTATTCCACCCAAGACATGTTAAGAACTGCCCTGTGTTCTGCTGTGCTGAGTCACTGCTTTTGAGTGAAGCTGTTTGCAATGCAAGCAAGAGAAACTTCAGGGAAATCAATACAGCTTTTAACTTGGCTATCAAAAATGCTGGAGATATTTAGGTCATTAAATGACCATGGACACAACTAAAAGCCTCTATCTCACACCATTAGTAGTAAAGATGCTGTTTAGTTTTATTTGCTAAATGACACAACATATATAAACTGCACAAGAGATTTCCAGAGGTGTGGGGAGGGAAAAAACCTCCAATGAGGAGACAAAGACAAAGAATGGCCAAAAACTCCATGTTCTCAGTGCAAACTTGGTTTATTGAATTTTACTTTTATATGCCATATTAACATTTCATTTGCATACAGATTGCACTCCATCTTTACTCTAAAACCACACAGTCAGCAGTCCTCTTCTGCAGGCAAGGGGGTGGCACATCAGCATTTCAAAATACTCTTGTTAAATTTTAAAGCAAGGTGCACAAGCTTTTGGTCAATGTTCTTTGGTGGCTATGTTAGAATAGAATAGAATAGAATCAACCAGGTTGGAAGAGACCTCCAAGATCATCCAGTCCAACCTATCATGTACATTCTTTTTTTCCCCCTCACAATAGAGTGGTAGCTGGGGGGTTTGATCTTAATTCTTTTAGGATTGTTTGAATGCTCACAAATGAGACACTCACAACTAAATGCTTCAGTTACTCCGTGCTAAATCCAATGCTCTTCACTTTTTCCTGCCTTTTAATGCTCCTGCTGTTAGAACTGTGAAGGCAATGGCACAGCTGAAGCACTGCCAGTGCCCTGGTTTTGCCACAGTGTTGTTGTTATTAAAGGGCTTAAACACTTCATTTCCTAGTATCGATATACCACTGGTAGAATTGCATTAGAGTCAGACAGAAAACAGAGTGCTGAGCAGAATACAATGTAAATAGAATTATAGAATCAACCAGATTGGAGGAGACCTCCAAGCTCATCCAGTCCAACCTAGCACCCAGCCCTAGCCAATCAACTAGACCATGGCACTAAGTGCGTCATCCAGTCTTTGCTTCAACACCTCCAGGCATGGCGACTCCACCACCTCCCTGGGCAGCGCATTCCAATGCCAATCACTCTCTGTGTTAAGGACTTCCTCCTAACATCCAGCCTAGACCTCCCCTGGCACAACTTGAGACTGTCCCCCCAGCAGAAGTCCGTATACATGCTGTAGTAGCTGTGTAAGTGGTAGATAACCATAACACTGTTTTCCATGAACAGTTGCTATCTGTCATGCTAGAATAATGGAGATTATAGAATGGTCTGGGTTGGAACAGACCCTAAAGGTCATCTAGTTCCAACCTCCCTGCCATGGGGAGGGACACCTTCCACTAGACCAGATTGCTCAAGACCTCAAGCAGCCTGGCCTTGAACACCTTCAGGGAGGGGCCATCTACAACCTCCCTGGGCAACCTGTTCCAGTGTCTCACTACCCTCACTGTAAAGCATTCATTTCTGTGATGGTAAATAGTAATGCTAATGTCAGCAAATGGAAAAGGCAAATAGCATGAATATGTTGAGGATATGGAATTTATGGAGCTGCAACCCCAAAATCTGAGTGTTTGGATGCTCAGCTGGGCTTTGCACTTAGCATGTTACTCATAGTTACACCAAGTGCAGGCATCCTTGGCTGCAAGCCAGCTCTGTGCTATTATCCTTACAATGTGGCATCAGTGTTTCACATAGAGCATAGCAAACCAGCTGCTAATGGTAGTAACTAGGAGCCTTGAGGGTGACTGATACCTTTTGTCACTGTTCAGACAGCGTAAGTGGAGGCTTGCAAGGATAACAATTATTGGTCCAGGTGATGATCCTTTCAGATATCTGATTTTTTAAACCATCAGAATTCAGAACTGGCCTTAGTAAAAAAAAAACCAAAAACATTCTTAGGAGTGGTACAAATGGGTCCAAACATTTGCTCTAAATTTAGCTTTGCAAGTAAGTATGAAACCCAAAAATGATGCTAGAAATGTGGCAGATTGTAACTCTAAGCTGCTGATGACCTTATTGTGGCCTTCCAGTACCTGAAGGGGCCCTACAAAAAAGCTGGGGAGGGACTTTTCAGGCTGTCAGAGAGTGACAGGACTGGGGGGAATGGAGCAAAGCTGGAGGTGGGTAGGTTCAGACTGGATTTTGGGAGGAAGTTCTTGAGTGTGAGAGTGGTGAGAGCCTGGAATGGGTTGCCCAGGGAGGTGGTTGAGGCCCCATGCCTGGAGGTGTTTAAGACCAGGCTGGATGAGGCTGTGGCCAGCCTGATCTAGGGTAGGATATCCCTGCATATGGCAGGGGGTTTGGAACTGGCTGATCCTTGTAGTCCCTTCCAACCCTGACTGATTCTATGATTCCGTTATTTGCAGACATTGAAATGTGTATACTGTGTTATATGTATTTTATTTATGTGTTGTTCAGAGACAGAGTAGAAGCACAGCACTTGATGGCACTAATTGCTTCTTACCTGAGAATCTCAAATTCTCCCATTGCTACCTGCAGAGTTAGTGGAAACCAGCTGATAAAACTCTCAACATGACTCCAGCCAGGGCTGTCCCTGTAGTTATTAGAATACCTTCTCATATGTTGCTCCCAGTCAAGCCTTTGCAAGCTTTGAATTACACTTGTGCAGACAGCAATTTGCTCCCTTCCTTTAAAGCTGTATTGCTGAGAGCACCAAAGAATCATTAGGCTGGAAAATACCCTTAAGATCATAAAGTCCAATTATGATCTAACTCTACCTAGTTTGGTGCTAAACTGTGTCACTCAGCACCACTTCTCTGCCTCTTCTAAACACCTCCAAGGATAATGATTCAAACACATCCCTGGGGACCCTGTTCCAGTGGTTGAGAACAATTTCAGTGAAGTGTCTTCTGAAACATCCAATCTAAACCTCCCCTGTTGCAACTTGAGGCCATTTCCTCTCATTTTATCACTTATTACTAGGAAGAAGAGACAACAAGGCTGGTGAAGGGCCTGGAACACAAACCCTATGAGGAGAGGCTGAGAGAGCTGGGGTTGTTTAGCCTGGAGAAGAGGAGGCTCAGGGCAGACCTCATTGCTGTCTACAACTACCTGAAGGGAGGCTGTAGCCAGGTAGGGGTTGGTCTCTTCTCCCAGGCAGTCAGAAACAGGACAAGGGGACACAGCCTCAAGTTGTGCCGGAGGAGGTCTAGGCTGGATGTTAGGAGGAAGTTGTTGCCAGAGAGAGTGATTGGCATTGGAATGGGCTGCCCAGGGAGGTGGTGGAGTCGCTGTCCCTGGAGGTGTTGAAGAAAAGACTGGATGGGGCACTTAGGGCCATGGTCTGGTTGACTGGATAGGACTGGGTGCTAGGTTGGACTGGATGATCTTGGAGGTCTCTTCCAACCTATTCTATTCAATCCCCACCTGGCTCCAACCTCCTTTCAGGGAGTTGTAGAGATCCAGAAGGTCTCCCCTGAGCTTCTGTTTCTCCAGGCTAAACAAGCCCAGGTTCCTCAACTGTTCCTCACCAGACCTGTTCTCCAGATGCTTTCTTAGCTTCATTACCTTTCTCTGGACACACTCCAGCACCTCAATGACCTTTGAGTGAGGGCCCCCAGTGTTTGAGGTGCAGCCTCACTAGTACTGAGTACAGGGGGACAATCACTTGCTTAGTTCTGCTGATCACACTGTTCCTGATCCAAGCTGGGATGCTGTTGGCCTTCTTGGCTACCTGGGCACACACTGACTCATGTTCAGCTGGCTGTTCATCAACAGCCCCAGGTCTTTTTCCCAGGGCAACTTTCCAACCACTTTACTCCAAGCCTGGAGCCTTCACAGGCTTGTTGTGACCCAAGCACAGAGCTTGGGATTGACATAGTGAGGGTTTGAATCTTGGTCTTCTGACTGTTAACCTCATGTTTTTGTCATCTCGTGGAGCCTTTTGCTGTTTCCTGAAATCTTCATTTTTCTCACTTAAATCATGCAAGTGTCAAGGTGTGTCCTCTGCACTGCTGATTTCAGTGATGGCTGGTGGGCTCAGATGCACCTAAAGGAGCAGATCGAGGCCAGGAGTTAGTTAACCACCGTGTTCAGACCTGTTTCTGAACGTTACTGAGAAACAGCTCATTCTGAAACAGCTTTCAAAACTGTTAGAGAGCAGGAAAACAGCTGGACCCAAAGGTAAAACATATCCTAAAAGTAGTTGTCTTTGCCAAAAAATGGCAGCTCTTCAGTTTTATAGTGGTTGGGTAATCTTGTTCTGTAGGCTGTGCCTGTTTGTGTGCAAGCCTCGTTCTGCAAAGAGGCAGAACAACCTCCAGGAAAGAGCAGGATGTGTTTTAGAAAAGGGAGGAAATGTGATAGCCTGGAAGCTTGGAGTACAAGATCCAATCTCTCTCCATGGCTGGCAAGAGCATGTCAGACATAATGGAATATTAAGAGAAGGAACCTATTGCAGGCTCAGGGGACTTCAGTAAGATAGCATTAAAAACTTCACTGCTATTAAATCTGGGGAAGCTGTAGATAATTTTGCTTCAGAGGAGCGTGGCTGCTGGTGTGGTTAAAAGTGCTATTGAAAAATCCACTCAGGAGGAATCCCTCAATAAACCAGAAACAATTGGGGCTACATTGGAAGTTCCTGCTAAGGAAAACATCATTTGGCAGAGAAGATTGGAGAGGCTGGAGAGTGACAGGAGCAGTGGAGTTTTAGGACTGCAAGCAGGTGCTGAGGGAAATGGTGGAAAGACTATTGAGACTTTATTAACTGCTGCATTGGGGATCAGAAATAGTACTCCCCACAGAGAGAGGAAAAGCCTTTCACAGCCCAGCAAAGCATTCTGCATTAGTTGCTATACTAGAGGGAGGAAAAAAAACTCACTCTTTTTAATCTGAAATTCCTCAGCTTGGAGCAGCAAAGCTGGTAATCAACAGCAAAAGGAGATATCCCTTCAGCAACTGCTTTCATACAAGAGGGTTTATGCTCAAGGAAAAGTATGATGCATCCAAGTAGCAGAGAAACAGCAAATTGGGTCATATCTAAATTCTTCAAAGCTTCCTCCTCTTTTGATGGCACCACATTCTCTGGCTCCCTCTGGACGTCTGGCATTTGATTCACCAGCCTTAGCTTACTCCTTCATCTGGTACATCTTCCCCACTAAGCACAAGCAACAACTGAGAGCAAAATTGGTATTTAGAATCTTTAGATGAAGATAGAAATATCTGGAGATATGTGGGTTATTTTTCAAAGGTAAGACATGCCTGAAGAAACAAAAGGTTGTCTTTTTCTCCCCCCAAATATGTGACACTGATAAATACACTATACAGAAATGCAAACAGGTAGCAGTGGTATTGCTCTCTTTGTTTGTTTGCTTTTTTCAGTTTAACCAAATGGGTGCTGTGGCATTCCCCAGGCTACAGAATACCCCAAATTCATTGCACAAGGCTGACTAAATAGCCTGAGCAGAGCATAACTCTACCCAACCAAATACAGTCACTGAGGAAAGACAGCAGTTGTGATCATCTGGGACAAAATACATCTGTACTTTGTAGAGATGGAACTGAACACAGAAAGACATAGATGAGCTCAGGAGAATAGCACCAAACTGGAGCAAAGTGCTAGTGACAGAGGAGGAATTGCCTTGTGACTTGTAAGTGTATTAATTTTCCTTCCATTGTGTGGAGGCTTTTGTCAGCACAGCCCTGTTTACCATATATCATCTCTTTGTCTCCTTCTTCATCACACTCCTAACACACATAGTTACAAAAGTTTGTAGTGCTGGCTGCTTTAGTCCAGTGAGTAGCCCTGACTGAATTAACCATAATTCTGCAAAATATTCCTTGGAAGTTCTGATACTGCTTGTAGGAGGAAGAAGGAAGATAAACACTTAGTGGTGGGAAGCTGTGAGTGGCAGTTAGGAAGGGAAAATCAACATCTACAGAGTTGTTTATTCTCTACCTTGATTTGTTTTTTGTTTCCCCCCTCTCTCTGAAAGAATGAACTTTCTGCTGGCACAGTAGGGTCTGGAGGTTAATTTCTGTGTTTTGTTCTTCTGTAAGATATTGTCTCATATAAAACTGCCTTGCATTTGAGGGTACTTTCCTTGTCACATACAAAACAGCAGGTGAAACAAGATCAGATTTCTGCTTCAGTTGCATTGTATGCTTGGGACCATTGCTTAGGTTTGCTGTCTTGTATTGCCTGATTGATATCAGGAGGAAGGATGAAAAAAATCATCTATTTTGAAGTTGTTTTCATAGACTAGTTTGGGTTGGAAGGGACCTTGAAGGTCATCTAGTCCAACTTAACTCCCTTGCAGTGAACAGGGACATCTGCAACTAGAGCAGGTTGCTCAGAGCCCTGTCCAACCCAGCCTGGAATGGTTCCAGAGATTGGGCACTTAGGACCTCTCTGGGCAACTTGGATCATTGTCTCACCATTCACAGTGTGAAAAGTGTCTTCCTTGTATTGAGGTTGTGGATGCTTCCTCCCTGGAGGCGTTTAAAGCCAGGCTGGATGAGGCCTTGAGCAGCCTGTTCTAGTGGGAGGTGTCCCTGCCTATGGCAGGGGATTGGAGCTGGATGATCCTTGAGGTCCCTTCCAACCTAAACCATTCTATGATTCTATTTAGCCTACATCTCCCCTTTTTCAGTTTAAAACCATCTTCCTCTTGTCCTGTCACAACAGGCCCTGCCAAAAGTCTGTCCCCAGCTTTCTGATCAACCCCTTTAAGCATTGAAAAGCCATCAGAAGTTTTCCCTTGAGCCATCTTTTTTTCCAGGCTGAACAATCCCATCTCTCTCAGCCTGGCCTTACAGTGGAGAGCTTCCAGCCCTCACATAATTTTTGTGACCTCATCTGGACCCACTCTTACAGGTTCATGTCCTTCTTGTACTGAGGACTGCAGTGGTGATTTTTCCTTGAATTTTAGTGAGGAGAATGGTCTTCCATTACTTATCATTGAAGACAAAGGTAAGAGGAGAGCTGGATTTGTCATCATAAACCTTCTTTGAAGCAAATCTGCCACTTTTCTGCTACAGCTGTGAAATCCATAATATGAAGTACAAGCAAGGGACTCCAAGCAGTTATCACAAGACTTCCCTTTCTTGCAAGAACCCTGCTTTAGTACAGGGTAGGGGGGGACAGACACTTCTAACAAAAAGCAAAGTACTTTAATGAATTGCAAATCCACTGTAAATGACCACAGAAAAAACTGATGGTGTGAACAAAGTACATAAAAATCCTGTGTGCATCCACTGTTTATAAATCAAGCTCTCACCCACCACACTTGGAACAGACATCCAAAGGAGCAGATCAAATTACATAAAAGGTCAGTGAATGTAAAATACTGAACAGGCTGTTATGGGATCATTTTTAATCTTTTTATCACCTAAAAACTTGCAGGGAGGGGTAAATTATATTAAATGAATCGAAGAAGCTAATGAGAATTTTTGGATTATAATGCCAAAAAAATCAAGAGATGTTTTGGGTTTTTTTCATTCCAAAGATCTGGAGCTTGCTGGAAATTCTGTAGACATTTGGGAAACTTAATTCCTTAGTTTCTTTTTATGCACTACTGGCTTAAAAAAAGAAGGAAGGAAGGAGGGAGGGAAGGAAGGAAAGAGGGAGGGAAGGAAGGAAAGAAGGAAAGAAAGAGGAAAGGAAGGAAAGAGGGAGGGAAGGAAGGAAAGAGGGAAAGAAAGAAAGGGAAGGAAAGAACTAAAGAGGGAAGGAAGGAAGGAAAGAGGGAAGGAAGGAAAGAGGGAAGGAAAGAAGGAAAGAGGGAAAGAGGGAAGGAAGGAAAGAGGGAAAGAGGGAAGGAAGGAAAGAGGGAAAGAGGGAAGGAAGGAAGGAGGGAAAGAGGGAAGGAGGGAAAGAGGGAAGGAGGGAAAGAGGGAAGGAGGGAAGGAGGGAAGGAGGGAAGGAGGGAAAGAGGGAAGGAGGGAAAGAGGGAAGGAAGGAAAGAGGGAAAGAAAGGGAAGGAAAGTAAATTTGGAAGGATTTATAGAATTATGAAAATAGATAGAACTCCTCATTCAGTTGTTGCAGAAGCCCTCTGAGGTGTTAGCAGCTTTGTACAGAGAGGAGCCAAGGTCATGGTATGGTCACAAGTCCCAGAAGTTCATTCTGCTTATACCAGATAACAGCCAAGGTAGAGAATTTTCAAAGCAATCAAAAGGTAAATTGTGTTATTCCATTCTGGCTTGGTATTTTCATTTTTAATTCTTTGAAGCCTGCCCTCTGACTTTGTGTTTAGACACAACAAAGCCTGGCTTAATTTCTGGGATCACTGAGCACTCACTGAATACTTCTTCCCATAGGAAACAGTGGAAATTGATATAGAGAAGGCTGCTTCTTCCCCTTTATTTTATTCTGTCTCTGTATTTTCTCACTTGTCATCACTAAGAAGAAGGAATTCTTAATTTGAGCTTGTAGACTCTTGGCAAAACTTAGAGAATTAAGAAGTTTGATTTTTTTTTTTTTTTAATGTGTTGGCTTTCAGTTGATAGAGACCATCTTGAAGGTTACGGTTTGGTTTGGCTAATCAGAAATACACTTCATGTTAGTTAGAATCATAGAATCACAGAATGGTTTGGACTGGAAGGCACCTTAAGGATCCTCTAGTTCCAACCCTCCTGCCATGGACAGGGGCACCTTCCACTAGATCAGGTTGCTCAAGGTCCTATCTAACCTGGCCTTGAGCACATCCAGGGAGGGGGAATCCACAACTTCCCTGGGCAACCTGTTCCAGTATCTCACCACCCTCACTGGAAAGAATTTCTTCCTAAGCTCCAGTCTAAATCTTTTCTCCTCAAGCTTCGATCCATTCTCTCTCGTTCTATCACTGCAAGACCTTGTAAACTAGTCCTGCTAGGTAATAAACTCACACTGCTTCTCTTTTTGAAACCTCTAATGAACCCTTTTTTCCTGTGAGAATCAGGTTGGAAGAGACCTCCAAGCTCATCTAGTCCAACCTAGCACCCAGCCCTAGCCAATCAACCAGACCATGGCACTAAGTGCCTCCTCCAGCCTATTCTTGAACACCTCCAGGGACAGTGACTCCATCACCTCCCTGGGCAGCCCATGCCAATGCCAATCACTCTCTCTGGCAAGAACTTCCTCCTAACATCCAGCCTAGACCTCCCCTGGCACAACTTGACACTGTGTCCCCTAGTTCTGTTGCGGCTTGCCTGGGAGAAGAGACTGACCCCCACCTGGCTTCAGCCTCCCTTCAGGCAGCTGCAGACAGCAATGAGCTCTGCCCTGAGCCTCCTCTTCTGCAGGCTGCACACCCCCAGCTCCCTCAGCCTCTCCTCACAGGGCTGTGCTCCAGGCCCCTCACCAGCTTTGTCGCCCTCTTCTGGACACATTCCAGCACCTCAACATCTCTCTTGAATTGAGGAGCCCAGAACTGGACACAGTACTCAAGGTGCGGCCTGACCAGAGCTGAGTACAGGGGCAGAATAACCTCCCTTGTCCTGCTGGCCATGCTGTTCCTGATCCAGCCCAGGATGCCCTTGTCTTTCCTGCTCACCTGGGCACACTGCTGCCTCATGTTCAGCTACTATGTTCCAGTACCCCCAGATCCCTTTTTGTGTATCTGTGTGCATGTCCCACACTTTTCACTTAGTGCTACTGGCTTTTCCTCTGCTTTCCTCTGGCAACATGCTGTGAGAGCTCTTCTATTTCACAGAGTATGCAATCCAAAATCTGTCAGCAGGAGATATTTCTTTAAGGAAGAAAATGTGGGTTTTGTTAGCTTTCTCAATCCATTCAGCTCTGGGTTGAATATATGTGCTGTGGCAGGGCTTGTGGTGAGACTCCAATGACTTCTGTTTTCCTCACCATTTTGTACATAGTGGTTAATGTTGAAGCTGTAAATGTTGAATCTGCAGGTGAGGTTGCTTTCCAAAACTGGAGTTTTTAAAGTTACAATTCAGGCTAGGGATTTATATCTGTCCCTAATGAGTCACTCTTCACCTTGCAAGGAAACAGATCTTGTCTTGTCATATTAGTTGGTAGTTTGCATGCCTGCAGGAAGACATTTAGGGAGAAGAATCCATGCTATTTCTATAGCATCAAAGCCTTGTTGGGCTTTCCAGGTGACCGAATTCAGATTTATTGTTGGTGAACTTGGTTCCCAGTGATCTGTTTAATTCCGAATTAGCATCTCTATTGCAATGCTTAACTCTTCCAGTGTGCTCTCTTCACATACACTAATTTGCTCTCACACCAGCTCTCAAACAGGAAGCTGGATAATGAGGTGTGGGATCTTCTCTTTTGGCTTTTAACTGTACCGTTATTAATGCCTGAACTATTCTGGGGCGATTTAACAAAAGGAGACAAAGCACATCACTTAATCGGGAGGGAGAAATGTGTTGAGGCCAGCCCCAGCTGGAATTCAGCTGCTGCCTCCTCTGTACTGACGATCCCAGCTTCCACAAGACCCATCCCTCTGCCACAGTCGCTGCTAAATGACATTATACTGCTCTGATTCTTCTCACCAACTCTTTGTTGTCACTTGCCTTGCAATCAAAATTTTAATGCATTTTATAACCCCCCCTGCTAGTCTTCATCTTCCACAGCTTAACAAGTAGTTCTTCATGTGAACTTAAACTTTGTTCAAGTGCAGGTACACAACATTTATGGCCATTTTATATGTCTAAAACTGTTGCTAGCAGATAATCTGTAACTGACTCACAGAAAATTATCCTGTGCATCTTACATTGTGTGGCTGATGCATGAGGAAAACGTGTTTGTAGTGTTTTCAGATCAAAATGTGGTCATTAGGGACTAATGTTGAAGGGTTAAAGATGGATGGTTGCTTCCAGGCAAAAAGAAAACCACCAAAACCAGAAAGGAACTCTTTTTTTTTTTTTGTAATCTCTAAAGTTTTTGTTGTCTCTCTGACAAGGAAAGGCTGAGAGACCTGGGTCTGTATAGCCTCGAGAAGAGCAGCCCGAGAGCAGATCTGCTGAAGCCCCAGCAAAGGCTGAAGCGTAGATATTAAGAGGATAGAACCAGTCTTTTCAGAGGCTCCCAGTGACAGGATAAGAGGCAACAGGCACAAACTGGAACCCAGGGTGTTTCATCTGAACAGAAGGTGTGAGGGTGCTGGAGCTCTGGAGCAGGTTGCCCAGAGAGGTTGTGGAGTCTAATTCTCTGGAGAGATTCCAAACCCCTCTGCCTGGCCATTGTGACCCTGGCCAAGCTGCTCTGGGTGCCCCAGCTTTAACAGAGGAGTTAGACTGGATGATCTCCAGAGGTCCTTTCCAACCCCAACCACATTGGAATTCTGTGAACAACCTGATTAAAAAATATCAGATTACCAAAAATCCTATCTTTTTGATGTGTCCTAATCCCTGTAGTAAATCCAAGGTATAATTTTGCCATGTCCTCTTTATCTCCATTCCTGTTTAAAACTTTGAATACCATTCAGGTCATACTTCAAATCTAGTAGAGGCATGGATCTCCATTTTCTTCTCTCTGACTTCTTAGAAGAGCAGTAAGTACTATAAAATATTCTGTGCCATTCTAACTAATCACCCCTCTGGCATTCTGAGCAAATGCAGGTTAATGGTGAATCTTTTAATATTTCTATTAATTAAGTATATTATCCTAATAACTCTATTGTCAATTTTTCATTGCTAGGTAATGAGTAGAGCTGGGTTAGCTATTCATAACTACTAATGCATTTAAAGGAGAGCAATGCTTTTTTGTTTGTTTGTGAGTTGCCTGCAGGCAAAGTCTCATTTTCACAAACATATTTGTCATGTGAAATTAATTTTGGGCCACTCTGCGCAGAGGTGACTGAGCAGAGACATATTCATAGGAGGCTGTCACTCTGGAGAGGGGCATTTGCACAGGGTGTAAAAAAATGCCTGTGGTAGGTCTTTGGTTAGAAGAATTAGTATTTGAGGTAGTTTTCAGCTCAGATATTTTATTAACTATGACACATGTATGTGTGGAAATGACTTTATAGTTGTGGTATTGGTGTTTGAGATAGCCACTATGACCTGTCCATTTATTTCATCCCCTCCCTTGGCCATCAGGGAAAGGGAGGTGATTCTGCCCCTTTATGCTGCTCTTGAGAGACCCCACCTGGAGTACTGTGTGCAGTTCTGGAGCCCCCAACACATGAAGGACATGCAACTGTTGGAGCGAGTCCAGAGGAGGGCCACAAAGATGCTCAGAGGGCTGCAGCAGCTCTGCTATGAGAACAGGCTACAAGAACTGGGGCACTTCAGCCTGCAGAAGAGAAGGCTTTGAGAAGACCTTATAGTGGCCTTCCAGTATCTGAAGGGGTCCTATAGGAGGGCTGGGGAGGGACTATTGACAAGGACTTGTAATGACAGGACAAGAAGTAATGGGTTTAAACTGGCAGAAGGGAGATTCAAACTAGATATTAGGAAAGGGTTCTTTGCAGTGAGGGTGGTGAGACACTGGCAGAGGTTGCCCAGGGAGGTTGTGGCTGCTCCCTTCCTGGAGGTGCTGAAGGCCAGGTTGGCTGAGGTCTTGAACAACCTGTTCCAGTGGGAGGTGTCCCTGCCTATGGCGGGGGGTTGGAGCTAGAGGAGGTTGGCATTGGAATGGGCTGCCCAGGGGGGTGGGGGAGGTGCCGCCCCTGAAGGGATTGGAGAAAAGCCTGGATGAGGCACTCAGTGCCATGGTCTGGTTGATTAGCTAGGGCTGGGTGCTAGGTTGGACTGGATGAGCTTGGAGGTCTTTTCCCACCTGGCTGATTCTATGATTCCATGATTTTAAACCATTCTGTGATTAAATCTGAAGCTAAGAGGGGGATCTTTGGGAAGGCTCTAGGTGTAAGCACCATAGTGGGGTGGAAAGAGACAGAATATTCAGTCAGTGACTCCAATAAAGTTTCCTGTTTAGAGGGGAAAGAGAAGAGCTCCTGCTACAATTGTACCTGTGCTACGGTGCCACCCACCATAATGAGGTGGAAACAGAAATGCAGCCAATTCAATAGGACTTTCAGTTTGATGAGCCCATAGAAAGATCTGAACATAAGGATTGTTTCACAGGATATGAGCAGCAATGAAGCTGAAAATATCGATTCATAAATTTCCTAGGAAGATGAGAGGAACTGTGCAATCATTCCTGAGAAGTTGATGAACGTTGCCATCCAAAAATACAATGCACTAATAGGTCTGTTTGTACAAAAAGGTGAAGAGACACAGAAAGCTTTTAATGCAGCAGCATGTGAATGAGCAGAGGGGAATGTCCATAAAGAAATACTGGGAGAAGGATTTTAAAGGAGGAATTCTAGGAGAAATCACACCAGGAGGTTTGACTTTGAAAAAAGGCAGTGCAACTGTCAGCACAGTCCAGGCAGGTGAGGAGTTACCCCCAGAGTGTGCTGGAAGAGTGATGTAAGGAGATGTGCAGAAACTCCCAGGTGCCCCCAGAAGGCTGTTAAAAATGCCTTTTGTCAGGATTTAATTTCTCAGTCAGAGCTGTAACAGGTAGATGAGGCACAAAATGAAGGAGGTTGGCTGAGATCTGAGGCAGTTGTGCTGGAAGCTGGGAATATGGATGCAGTATTACTGCACGTGTCCTAACTGTGGGTCAGAAAATTGTCCATACGCTACTCAAACAGCTTGGCTGTTCCTTGGTCTGGAGACATCATCTTCCTCGGTGGTGAGGAAGAGTGAAACAGCAACAGTTATGTGCAGATAGATTGTTTCTTGCATTATTCTTTGACTAATTGACTACTTAGAATAGAATCAACCAGGTTGGAAAAGACCTCCAAGATCATCCAGTCCAATCTAGCACCCAGCCCTATCCAGTCAGTTAGACCATGGCACTAAGTGCCTCATCCAGGCTTTTCCTGAACACCCCCAGGGACGGTGACTCCACCACCTCCCTGGGCAGCCCATTCCAATGCCAATCACTCTGGGAAGAACTTCCCCCTAACATCCAGCCTACACTTTCCCCTGGCACAACTTGAGACTGTGTCCCCTTGTCCTGTAACATGCAGCAGAGCCTGCCTGTCCCTGACCCTTTGGACTCACTGGCCAGGTCATTTTCCTCAGGGACATGAAACCATTCTCCAGGCTGCCCATGGGGCTTGTTGGAGGCTGACTACTGGAAATCCCAACCCAATGTTAGGAGAAATGGTAGGGCAGTGGCTGAAGTGTAAAGGCAATAGAAGAGGTAAGAATCACAGTACTTTCACATTTAAATTGACTCAAATCTAGAAGTGGCTGTGATTTATAAACTTGAAGAAGGTTAGCCTTAATCTCTAGCTAGACATTTTCATTGCCTGAGTAAACTTTGAGCTCATACTAGCTGGAGAGGCAGGAATTTGGTATTAATAGAGACACTTGAGGCAGTTTTCTTAACTTAACCACCCACGGTGTCATGGGGCTTTTACAATGAAGCGGTCTGCCTAACAGAAATGACTTCGATGCTTAGGACAGCTTAGGTCCTAAGGGACCTCTTGTGCTGACAGTGTAGCTGCTTCCCAAAAGAAAGGAAGAGTGCAGAAGAAAACTATAACGAAACAGAAAACTCTGACAGGAAATGTGAGTGTGTAGCCCACAGCCCTGGCTGATGGGAAGCGTGGCTAACAGTGGAGAATCTTCCTTAAGGAGCCCAGCTGCTGCATAAAGCTCCCAGTGCCCATAGGTGGTCATAGCCATAAATAAAGAGGTATTTTTTACGTTGCTTTATCTAGCTCAACAAACTTCCTTTTGCTTTATTTTTTTGGGGTCTTTTTATAAAGCACTGTGCATCTAGAGTTTGAGTGAATTCTCCCACAAAATTGTGCAGAGAATCTTGTCTTCACTGCAACTTCCAAGTAATATAAATGCCTCCCCCCCCCCAAAAAAAAAGCCAATTAAATGTATGCTAGAATGTCAGCCTTTCTGATTTCAACCTTCATTAAAAACCTGGAAATGTGAGGTTCTTTTTTTTTTTTGGTACCTACTATTGAACACAGTTAATTAAAAAGGTAAAGATTGCATTTTGCTTCAGTTAATTTGAAATAAAGAACCTCCATTGCAACAATAAATTTCAGATTTTAGTTATAGCAATTAATAGACCAAACTGTGTACTTAAGGTTTTATTATATTGATTCTAAAATAATTAGATTAGCAAACACATTGCAAATATATTATCTAACCCAAATAACATTAGCACCAGGCTTTTTGTTATACAGCACAGCAATAAAACACAAACCAAAGTAATCTAAAGCAATGCCATAAAATTAATAGTCATAGAGCATATATTACAGCCTTGCACTGAATGACAAAGGCCTGCACGGTGATTGTGTGGCCAGTTTTATGCTGTGGGGCACGTGAAATGTTTTGGTGTGGAATCTGTAAAGGCAAAGAGCTGTCTTTTACGTTCAGCAGATCGTTTTGGTCACGTTGTGAGTTTACTGGAGCATTTCTCTGCAGCCCTGTGATTAAGCCACTCGGTAACCTCGCGTTGACTGCGTCTCCCAGTCCCTCTCCCATCAAACTTCCACATTCTTCCTGGCAAAGCGAATTGTAAAAAGGGCTTCAGCAGTTGCCCGAGACATGGGTTTTAAAAGCCTTAAGGCTGTTTGAGAAGCCTTTTAAAAAGCATGACATTCAATCAAAGTGCAGGCAGGAAAGTTTTAATGAATAAACTTGGGAAATTAGAAAGCGTGGCAGCAGAGTGATTAACTCTCATTTGTGCATTAGTGTTAAAATTAATTAAAATGTTTAAGCTGTAGGAGGCAGGTTACCTCCTCAAGACCTGGCTTTGCCCTCGGAGCCACTCTGGATCCAGCAGCGATTCATCTTGCACAAGATGAGGGGAGGGGTAAAAGAAAAGAACAGCCAGGACAAATGTGTTTTCAATGGTGCTTAGCCGCAGGAAGGCCACGGAGACCTCAGCGCGGCGTTACTGGAGTGTGACATAATCATACAGTAGGTATGTCGGAGGGGAGCTGCCTTGGAAAGAAGGCAGCTCTCCTTTCATACTGATATCAGTTTGGCTTGAGGTGGCAGAGCTAATTTCATTACCAGGAGGCATGCTGGATTGTGCTGGGGTGTAAAACAGACTGCTGGAAATTAGCTCTCCTCGTCTGATCCGGTGACGCCGCTCCTGGCAAACGAAACTTGCTTTACTGAGTACCATGAAGCACATGATACAGAGATACAGTTTCAAACTCATAGCTGTTGCCACCTTTGCATCATCAATTAATTACATCAGAAGCTAGCTAAAGCATCTGGCAAACTAAGGAATAAGGATTTATTGTAGAGCTTTGATGGCAATACGTATTAGCAACCCATCTGACATTAAATACCCATAACCTTATTTTCCTTTAAAAACTGGTTTTAGGTTAGTTTCTTTCAAGAACCAGGAGCCTGTATTTCCTCCTATCTAGACCTGCTGTGATGTGGCTGTTTAACAAATCTCTGCTGGTTGGGAATTACAAATGACAGCCTATTTTATAAAGGGAAAAAGTCTTCTTTGACAGCAGAACATATCACACGAGTAACGAATGGGAAATTGTGTCGTGCAGCCGAACAGTTGTTTTCACACGCTCACCAAGGGCCACTTATTAATTTTACATTGGTCAGAATTAAGGATTTGGAGGGGGAAATTCATCTCAAACTGGAAGTATGAAAAATTTCTGCTCAATGAAAATTACCATTATTTGCTGTAGATCTATATTCATACCTTTAAAAGCTGGCAGTCTTTCCTGCTGGTGTTTTTTCTCCTTTTCCTTATAGATTTCTTGTCAACAAGGGTGTCAGAGGTCAATGTCAGAATGCCCCTCTGGCACCCATTAACTATAACCAGAAAACTTGTTCACTATTGATCTACAATGTCTAAATATCTATTATGTTGGATATAAAAGGTGGTTTCACATCTTTCTAAAACAGATAATTCATAAAGGCCAAAGGGTCAGCTCTAGTGATATATTATTGTTTCACTGTATCAGTGCCTACAAGTGCAGAAGGGGGACAGGCCAGGCAAAGTGTCACTGAACTCTTGTGGGTGACAGTTGTGTACTTTGTTGCGTGCCGCCCTCTCAGTTCCCACCCCGGCCCTTAGCGCTGTTTGCTCGTGGGCTTGCCAAGCGTTTCACCCTTCGCTGTGCTGAGAGGCAAGCGCCTGAAGGAGTCGTGTTTAAAGTTTGTGCTCATACCTTTGCGACTGGAGCTCAGATGAATCTGAAAGCTAAATGAAAGTCAAGTCTCAACACCAAAACCTGTGCCTTCAGCAATTAAACGGGGCCACGGGCCAGCTTGCTGTCTGGAGAGCACTTTACACCATGATGGTCACGCAGCCAGGGCTCTGTGTGTGGAGCAATTTGAGTATTACAAGAATGGTGCACAAAAGGGCAGAGCCCCCATGGGTTTTAGTTGTCACAGCTCCGTTGACTTCAGTAGAGCGATGACACCTGATGTACACAGAGGATCTGCCCCAGAGTACTTGTCAGACTTTGGCCATGGTTCCAAAATCATGTGTTTGCTGAACAGACACTTGTGTAATAGCATATGAATGATTTTGTTTGCTCATATCAACCCATCATATTTATTGAGGCTCTTTTAATCTCCGCATTATTTAACTATTGAGATGCCTCCACTCTGCTTAAGGCTCAAAGGCAGAGCAGGAGCACTGCATTTTTGTTTTGTGTTCTGTGCAAGAGCACAGAAGTATTGTGAGGTTGGAAGACTTGATCCAGGGCTTAGTTCCCCACCACAGTCCTGTAAATTCAACCTTTGAGACCACATGGCATTTCCCAGGAGGCACCTATTACCGTGGCAGGATGAGACTCACAACAAGCAAACCCTCTTTGGAAGGTAGCTGGTGCTGTACTCTTTAATGGAGCTTGTGGCCTTCGAGCAAGACCCCAGAATGGTTCATATTCTTCCAGGCTACATTTTTGAGGAAAGTAAATTGAGATGAATCATGCTAAGATGAGATAGTTAAAATGTCAGGCTCCATAAGTTTCAATGCATCCTTATAGCTCTGCACACTAAAATGCACCTGAACATTGGAATAAGGGAAACAAAGGAGAATCAGATAACTAGCTCTTATAGAGGGGGGGAAAAAGTAATTTCTGTCTGTGCTGCCACAGCATGGAAATCCACATAGTACAGTTTTAGAGCTGCACCTTAAAAAAAAAAAACAATTGCAGTTTCTTTTTATCACTGGTCTTGGTTACACATCGCTGCCTGCTCTATGGCACACTAGAATTGCAGAGTTTCGGAGGGAAACAATACAGCACCAGCTTTATTTCTGTTTACAAATGTCACCTGGGGGAAATGTGCCTGTACCTGTTGGACAAATTACAAATCATCAGCGCTAAATATGACCCACAACAGTAACTTAGAGGGGAAAAGGGAGCTCTGTCTCTGTGCATTTGGTATTTGCTGCCTGCTCGGTATACTGCTGTTCTAATCAGTTGATGAAATCCTACTGCTCTAATGTTTAAACCTGGGCTGCCTGCCTGGTGTTTCCTCAAGAGCTGCCTTGACAACAGGCACTTCTTCATTCATGCTTATCCTAATACTTACAATTAGTTGAATTAACTATTATTATTCTTTCAATTACCTCACTCTAAGTGTTGAACCTAAGTCACATTATCAGAAATGTAAAAGGTAGGCAGGTTTGTGGCCAAGTGGCTTTTGTTGGCCTTATATGGCAAAGGCACAGCATACAGAATAGTGTTGTGGCTAGTCCTGCAGGACATGGTTTAGCCGTAGACTTGTGGGGTTGGCTAATGGTTGGACTCCATGATCTTACAGGGCTTTTCCAACCAAAACGATTCTGTGATTCTAGTGGCATATGAACCATCTCTTAGCTCAAGCCTCAAAGGTGATATACAGCTGAGCTGGCTGAAGGAACATGTTGACAAGATCCAAAATTAAGGCTTCCATTCCTGTTTCTGAATGGGAATGAGCAGAAGTCTTATGAGGAACAGCTGAGGGAACTGAGGTTGCTCAGACTGGAGAAAAGAAAGCTTCACAGCCTCCTGAAACAAGGTTGTAGTTGGGTGGGGGTTGATCTCATCTCCAAACTGAAAAGTGATATGACAAGGGGAAACAGCCTCAAATTGCACCAGGGGAGGTTCAGGCTGGATAGAAGGAACAGTTTTTCCCCCAAAGGGTTGTCAAGGCCTGGAACAGGCTGCCCACACAGTGGTGGAGTCCTCATCCCTGGAGGGATTGAAAACTGTATAGATGTTGTGTACCGGTGGCCTGGCAGTGCTGGGTTAACAGTTGAGCTTGGGGATCTTTAAGGTCTCTTCTAACCGAAGTGATTCTGGGATTCTAAATTGGTAGCCTAATCTCTGCTACCACATTCCTTTTGCAGAAGCTGTGTAGGACAGATCTCCCTGCTCTGGTGGATGACATTAAAATCAATTGCATGGACCTCGTATCATGTGTCTGAACCAAGCACTCTTTGGTGTACGATCACAATATGGTCGACCTTGACCTTGTCACAAGACCATTAAAGCCTGTTGTGGGGCTCAGGCCCAAGCCAATGTGTTGTAACTAGATCACAGACCTGTGCTGGACGTGCCAAAGATTTAGGTTTAGCTGTGAGGATGAATCTGGACACCAAATAAGGTTAGGAGGAACAACTGGTTTGTAACGGGATCCTCTCACGCTGCTCGGGCTGCAACACAGATGGGCCAGAATGAAGGCTATCACTCCTCGTTTACAGCCATTAGCAATCACCATCTCCCTAATATGAAACAGAAATAATAGTATTATTAATAATAATATCAGATGGACACATTATTAGCCTCTACAGATGGCTCCATTCCTCCTAATGATTTTGATTTTTATTTAATATTTGGAGATGCTGTACAAAAAAAAAAAAAGGTGACTGAGTGCTTCCAAATGTGACCTCTGTGGGGCTTAAAACCTACTGAATCAGATGAGATATTAAAGCATTCAAGGTAATGTATGACTTCAAGCTATGTTTTTAAAAGTTTAATAGGAAATGTCTGATGCTTTAGATTACTACTTCTTGAAGTATGGTAGGCTGAAGAATTTGCTTCAGAGGGTCTCTTTATATCCAGCAAGAGCTACAGTGAGAATACACAGTATGTTCTTCCTTCACCATGCCTCTAAATAGATGTAAAGGAATTAGTGTCTATTAATAATACATCATGTTTCTACTTTGTTTTATACTACTGTACATATGTTCTTACACCACAATCAACACCACCGTATTTAAATATCTCCAAGCAGTTCATTAAAGGCAGCGATTAACATCTGTCATCTGGGGGGGGGGTTTCCCCCTCCTCCTGTCCCTGAGGAGAGGAGGATGTTCAGTGGCAGACCTGATTTGGGGATGGATTTATCGTTTGTATGGGAGGCTTTTTTATTTTGCTGAGGTTTGATTTTATGACACACAACTACCTATTGGGATAAATGTTTGCAAAGGTAACTCAGGGGGAAAAAAAAGTCTGCTTTGCAGCTGAGGCAGAAGGGGATGAGATCTAACTTGAGTGAATGTGGTTAGACACCTAAGCTGGGGTGTGGTGGGAATCTTGCCATGTCTTCGCCTGCCTGCTGGGACACTTCCCCTGGGACTCCCCAGGTAAAGCTCTTGTGACTTGTGTCTTAGTGCTTCAGACCCTCTGGGACACCCCAGAAACATTTGGAAGTGAAGGATCTGCTTTTCAGATACACAATGGAGGTTGGGTCTCAGGAGGTCTGCCTGGCCTCCAAGGTCTTTTATCTTGCTAAGCATGAGGAGGAGCTGCCTTCTTGTGTGTGGTGGATTAGGCTGCCCACAGAGGTGGTGAGGTCTTTTTCTCTACAGCCATCCAAAGTGCATCTGAACATCATCCTGTGCATCCTGCTTTAGGTGAACCTGCTCTGGCAGGGGGGTTGGACTAGATGATCTCCAGAGTCCTTTCCAAACCCTATCTTTCTGTGATTCTGTGCTGAGTCTTGTAGGGTTTTGCTATGCATCCAAGGAGACTGTGCTGTAGTTGAAAACTTAAATGTGCCTTTTTCCTCTGCCCACAAACACCAGCTCAGTGTGGCTTTGGTGGCAAGCTTCAGCTTGCTTCACCTACCTGCTCCTCCAAGAGCAGATCTCATCTAGACACAGAGATGGTAGGCACTGCCCTGGCAGAGAGCAGATATTTTGCTGGAGTCTTGCTGGTTATGGAGTCCTCATTGTCCAACTGAGGCTCTCTGTGGTTAAATATGAATGTGAATAAAGCACGTCAGGAGATACTGATCCTTTGAGGAGCCCTTATGTAAAAACCCTCAGTGGAATGAGGCAGTTTCTTGCTGTTTCTCATTGTGCATTTCTGGGCAGGAAGGATTCAAATAAACACTTTGCTGTGTTGTCTGTTCTGCCACTCTTGCAGTGAGACAGCAGCTCCTCAGGCCCAGCTGTAGCTGGTGTTACTTGTTAGGCCAGATCTGCCAGGAGAAGAGGCCATGCTTTACAAGAGCTTGTAGTGACAGGACCAGGGGCAGTGACTTGAAGGTTGCCCAGGGAGGCTGTGGCTGCCCCCTCCCTAGAGATGTTCAAGGGCAGGCTGGATGAGGCCTTGAGCAAACTGGGCTAGTGGAAGGTGTCTTTGCCCATGGCAGGGGGGATTTGACTAGAACTTTAAGGTGCCTTCCAACCCAAACTATTCTATGATTCCATGATTTTCCTTCCCATCCACTGATGAGGAATGAAAAGCAGACAACATAGAAGCAACACCACACCCTGGAGCCTGTGGGGTGTTGAGCTTTTGGCGCCAACTAAGCGAGGCAGTGTTAGGCCTTCGGTAACTTTTCTGTGAGCTCTCAGGTAAGTGGGGACAGAGTGGTTGGAAAGCAGCCAGGAAAAAAGGGGCCTGGGGGTACTGGTAGATAGTAGCTGAAGATGAGGCAGCAGTGTGCCCAGGTGGCCAGGAGAGCCAATGGCATCCTGGCCTGGATTGAGAACAGTGTGGCCAGTAGGACAAGGGAGGTTATTCTTCTTCTGTACTCAGCACTGCTCAGGCCACACCTTGAGTGCTGTGTCCAGTTCTGGGCCACTCAATTCAAGAGAGATGTTGAGGTACTGGAAGGTGTCCAGAGAAGGGCAACAAAGCTGGTGAGGGGCCTGGGGCACAGCCCTGTGAGGAGAGGCTGAGGGAGCTGGGGGTGTGCAGCCTGCAGAAGAGGAGGCTCAGGACAGACCTCATTGCTGTCTACAACCACCTGAAGGGAGGTTGTAGCCAGGTGGGGTTGGTCTCTTCTGCCAGGCAACCAGCAACAGAATAGGGGGACACAGTCTCAGTCTCACAGACTCCTGTAGGTGACATGACCAGACCTGTCAAGTAAACAGGGATTTTATGACTGTGTTCTAATCATCTTTGAATGTTACCTTCCTAGAAGGCTAATTCTGTACAAAATACAGTCCCTGTTACTCCACACATTTTCAATACTCTACATTTTCTGTGTAGATCACATTACTGTGTACAACTACCTGAAGGGAGGCTGTAGCCAGATGAGGTCAGTCTCTTCTCCCGGGTAGCCAGCAACAGAAGGAGGGGACACAGTCTCAAGTTGTGCCAGGGGATGTCTAGGCTGGATGTTAGGAGGAAGTTGTTGGCAGAGAGAGTGATTGGCATTGGAATGGGCTGCCCAGGGAGGTGGTGGAGTCGCTGTCCTTGGAGGTGTTCAAGAAAAGCCTGGATGGGGCACTTAGTGCCATGGTCTGGTTGATTTGCTAGGGCTGGGTGCTAGGTTGTACTAGATGAGCTTGGAGGTCTCTTCCAGCCTGGTTGATTCTATGATTCCATGAAGATCTGATATAGTCTGACATTTTCTTGGGTGTTTTCACTCTCAGCCAAGACCAGAAATCAGATTTGTGATAGCATTTTTGCTCATAGGATCTCCATGGTTTCCATTAGAGTGTTTTTGCGGCATCGTCCTTAGGGAGTTAAACCTTCCTAGTTTTTGTTATCAGCTTTACTTACTGGTGGTAGCTACCCAGGAAAAGCACAGAGATTTATCCACAATTTCTACATTGTCTCTGCAAGCTTTCCTACTAACTGTAGCTCTCAGTAGTAAATTTACCTCAGTCATAATATTTGCTACTGCAGCTGACTCACATCAGTTGTGTGCTGTTAGCTTTTCCAAAGAGAATTTGATGGCTCCTCCTTGACAGTGTGGTTTGTACCAGCTGCTTTCCATAGACAAGCCAGTTTTTAGTGTCTGTGTTGAATTTTCACTAGCAGCTTCCATCAAGGAAAGGAATTTTGTAGCTGGTTGTATTTCATACTGAGGGCAGGTGAGGAGGTCTGAGTCTTTCCTTGACTTTCCCAGTGAAGAAATCCTTGCATTATGGAAAAGGCTTTCTGTACCTCCAAAATTATCTGTGTAGGGGGGAGCGCAGAGGAGAACAGGAAAGTAAAGGACAGGGAGAAGGTCTGTGTGTGCATACTCAGCCTGTGAACACACACACAGAGCCTTACAAAGATCCCAGTGGGGAACCCACACTAAAGGTTAATGCAGCCCCAGGCTGTAATTAGCCTTTTGCACAGAGTCTCCTTGTTGTGGAATCTCTATTTATGAGGGTTTTCAGGGGCAATGAACCACCAGCCCCCCCTCCCCCAGTGTGCCCAGTAAAGCTCTCTGGCAGAAAGCTGGGTGAGGATGCTGGAGTTTGGGAGGAATGCTGAGGAGAGGGGCTTCCACTCCGATGGCTCTGGGTCTCTCTGAGATCTCAGGAATTCTTAAAGCTGCAGAGAAGATAAATGCAGTGCCCTACTATGTGCCTTTTTGTCAGGTCAGTTGGTGACAGCGAATTTGCCCATTAATTGTATGTATCTGTCACCAGAGAGAGAATTTTGGCTGTCCTGTTTAAGTTTACACAAGAAAGGTTCCTCTTCATTGAAGTGCAGTAAATTAAAGGACTTGGGGATCACAGTAAATATTAACACTCTTAGAAACCTGATTTCATGCTGCTTATCCAAGTTCACCTGACAAATCTGTGCTGTCCTGCTAGTTGGTGGCTCTTGTAAGGCACAGTGAGGATATACTGCAGTGATCCACTGGTTGGTGGAGTCAACTCCTAGGGTAATCCCTTCAGTAACTAGTACATAAAATTATGTCTGAGTATTTTGCTATGATCTGGGTTTGCAAATCTTCTATGTGCTGAAGTCAACAATGCTACTGGATTTTACCAAATGAATGCCATGTAAAACATCTCCTCATCTGTATGTGACCCGACCAGGAATCTGCCGCTTAACACTGATGCACCACTAGTGAATTTCTGTGACAGCACGAAAATAAATCATGTAACATACCAATGCAAAATCAGGAAGGGAATCAAACTTCATTTGATTTGGTTTGGTGATCTCATGCAGATGCTCTAAGCTCCAAGTGTTTCCTTAGTGCATGGAAGGAGAGGGGGGAATACACCGCATAGTTCAGGGTTCTGTTCTATTAGTGCTAAGTGGAATGACATTGAACTGATAAACTGTGATAACGTTTTCAAAAGGCAAATCCCACAATATATTGAAACCTCCTGGGACCACGTGTAGGTGTTGTCAGCTCCACTGCAGGCACAAATGTGAACTCCCACCACTGGGATCTGTAACAATTTGTAATGCAACAATTAACAGAAATATTGACATAAGTATGTACTCAGCGGGGAGCTGGGATTGCATAGACTCACTACAGTGACTGTAATCCAACCTATACAGTACCACATCAATTCTTAATGCACCTACCTATATGTTTGTCAGCCTGCTTCTATGGTGTGGCATTAAAAAGTAAGGGAAAAAAAAAGAAGCTTCTCTTTCAGATTGAGGTCTTTTTCCTTGGTTGTGAGGAAAGTATGTTATAAAAATGCCTATTTTTTTAACCTGAAATACCCGTCAAGTTGTATTACCGTCATTGCCAATTTCACAACTGGCAAGCCGTGTTAAACATAAATCTGCAAAATTATAATTAGGAAAACATTGTGCAAAGCATCCTCCTGGGGATTTTTTTTTTCCCTTTTGAGCTTAGTGGCATTGCAAATGCTGCAGGTTTTACAGCGGGTGTGATTTCCACTCCCCCCCCCCAAAGCGCACAGGCGCACGCTGCTTTCCTCCTGTCCTCCAACTCAACTAAAGTAAATAAGATATCTGAGCAGATAATGGAAACTCCACTAGCACTCTGTTAGTGCCTTTTCATGCCAATTAAACCCATTTTATACAGTCATAGTAGATGCTCCGCTGCCTGCATACTAGACTCCAGTAGAGCTCAACCAAACAACAGCACAGCAAACGTGATGTGGAATACTTCATGCAAGTTTCCTTTCTCTCTTTGTTTTTAACCACTTGCAAAGGATTCCAGTGGAGAACTTTCATTCTGAAGAGTAAGTGGTTATAAATGCATAAGTGGAACGAATCAGTTTATTTGTAGCTGATTGCTTTGATAATAAAGGTCTGACTCTGCTTAATTTGAATTAATATTTCCCACTTTAATGAAAACTTAGCTAACAGCATAAAGAAATGTTGACTGATGCAGTTAATGTATAACCACACATTTACTTACCTATCCTAAGACATTTTAGTGCTCAGCCCTGCTTATAATTCTCTACAAACAGAGAATTTGCATTTTAGTTTTAATATTAAGATTTTTTTTTGGGGGGGGGGGCGGGGGGGCGCTGTATGTGTGTTAATTTTGTTAAGGGTTTCATAGGGGAAATCTCCCTCAAAATCTGCACCTTGGCAAATTTCCTGTGGTTGTTGCAGCCTGGGATTTTATTCAAGTATCTTCATGGGATTTTATTCAAGTATATTTTCTTATCAGGTGATAAATGTGAATTTAAAACGTGGCCAAAATGCAACGGGATCAAACGAGGAGCCTTGAAAAGACTACGGCTTGTTATCGATTAACCGCTGCGTTTGCAGCCAGCGAGCACAAAAAGGCCTCGGTCCCCACGAGTTGGAGCCCTGCCTCTTAGCACGGGCAGCGGCGACTCGTCCCCGTCCCGGTCCCGGCTCGGAGCGACAGCGACTCTGTGTCTGGAGGCCCCACTGAGTTGTGAAATGAGCCCGGCTCCAGCACCTGCCCAGGCCTATTAGAGCCCTGAGGCTCACCAAAGCTCGTGTCTCCCTCTTCCTAAAGAGGTGACATATATCCTGCCTTAAAGACAAGACCACTATTACAAATCCCAGAATATAAATTACACTTTCATCTTTCTTTGGTTTTTCTTTCTTTTGCTTCAGTTTTCATTCCAGTATAAACTTCCCTGTCAAAAGGACATTTCTGATGTGTCAAATTCACCACTGTAATGAACAGGTTGACAAATGTTGAAGGTGAGCAGACATTTGGGTCTGCTGCAGCTGCCTGCAGCCAAGAGGAAACCATGACTTTCACAAGGATAACGAGGCTTTGAAAGATGGCTAAAATGTCGCCATCAACCTGCCCTTCTGCTACTTAGTAATTAGATAATTAGTCAGGCCCTAATTATGGGATCAAGGTGCAGGAAAACAATTAGCTGAAAGAATTACTGCATAAAACCAAAACTCCAGTTCTGGCAAACAATATTTACTTTGATGGTATC
>WAAF01007275.1:157500-217500 GCA_013400475.1 Tricholaema leucomelas | reverse complement strand
AATTATAAATGTCAAGGACACCCAAAAACACATCTTCACTGCTTTTTTTAGGTGGGAAGTCTCCCATTTGCAGACATTGTCAGCCTTGGGTGACTCCATTTGCCATACAGCACAGCATTATCCTTTAAGGTGTTTGACCCCTGTCTTTAACTTCTCCTATATAAATGAATAAAATGGGGATTTTTTAGTTAAGGGATGGCATCACTTAAAATCTGTGTGACCTACAACTACTATGCTTTAGGTTGCCATTGATAATGCCTGTTCTTAAATATAAGAATAAATGGGGCTGACCCAAGCCAGTCTTGAAGTCAGAGAATATTCTGAATGTTTCCAGGAGCAGTACTCTGGAGCTGGCAGGAAGTTTCTATTGCTATTATTGAACCAAAAGCACTGCAGAGTTCTGGGGTGTAGCAAATGAAGGAGACAGAGAGCCATGTGCTTTGCTGCAGTATAGGATTGGTGACATATCCAAGAGGGAGCTGCCATCATTCCAATTCTGCCTGAACTGAGGACTCTGAAACTGTCTTCAGATCGGTTCAGCAGTTCTGCAGTCACTGTCCCTCTGCACCCAGCACATCCCCATGCCAAAACAGAAATGCTCAGAGAACTGAATCCAGAAAGTCTAGCCAAGAAAATCAAGATCTAGACCATAAATGGTTGCAGTAGGAAGATAATACGTTACCTGAATGTCCTACTCTGTGTTGGCCTCCACCTCTGGAGTCAGCTACGCCGTGTTCTTCACTTTGTCAGATGTTCTCAGTGCTGCTGCACGGCTGGTATGTGACAGCACAGCAGAGGCTGCATTACATAACCAGATAAAGTACAGCTAATTGATTAGAATGAATCAAAACCAGGAGTTAAGTTGCATTTTGAAACCTTGAAGATATCAGTAAGTGCTTTATAACTACTACCTTTTCAAAGTTACGTAATTGGGAATGCTTATGGAAAAGGTAATGAGTATAAACGGCTCTTAGAATGAGGAGAACCCTTCTAATTTGAAGAGCAGCAAGATAAACACAGTGTGGGAGAATAGACCAGGGACTATAAACTGCAGCTAATCCACAGTCCTGCTTCTGGTGTTGCTCAAACTACCGATGATTGGGTTTTCTTCAGCGAAGCCTTTGCACAGTCAGAGTGCAAAGCCTGTAAGAAGCCTTTAAAACTTGTAAGAAGACTGAAGATTTAAGTGCTAATTCAGCAAATTATTTCAGTCTAAGCTCATGCTTAAATTTGTCCTTCTTCCAGAACGCACTGTTCAAATTTCTCATTTAAAGCAAGAGAAGGGCACAGCTAACCTCATTACACTGAAAGAAAATTTTATCACTCCTGCCGTAAATAAGGTTGGGCTTCAGGGTGACAAACGTGGGCTGGGCGAACATGTCTCTAGTCAAAGCTGCTCATTTCTTTAAGGTCTTCTCAGGGAAAGAGCAGGCAGCATTTCTCCTCTTAAACCTGGTTTTTCTTGTCTTGTTTGGACCTTCAATTTAGAAGAGGCTGTACTCTTCTACACACGCTTACCCCACCAAGTTGTTCTAATTAATGGCTATTGATTTTAGTGTTCTCTGTTCTATAAAAGATAAGGAGAGCAAAATAATAATCTCCAATTGGTTTCTCTATTAAATAAGAATGAAGAAATATTTATACATAGGTTAGCTATTAAATGTATTGATCAGGATTTTATTTAGTAGGAGAAATGTCTACCTGAGGGGTGGTTGTAGCCAGGAGGAGGTTGCTCTCTTCTCTCAGGTGGCCAGCACCAGAACAAGAGGACACAGCCTCGAGCTACGCCAGGGGAAATTTAGGCTTGAGGTGAGGAGAAAGTTCTTCAGTGAGAGAGTCATTGGCTACTGGAATGGGCTGCCCAGGGAGGTGGTGGAGTTGCCGTCCCTGGAGCTGTTCAAGGCAGGATTGGACGTGGCTCTTGGTGCCATGGTCTAGCCTTGAGCTCTGTGGTAACAGGTTGGACTTGATGATCTATGAGGTCTCTTCCAACCTTGGTGATACTGTGAAAAGTCCTTGTCTTTGGGTCCCTGTCTGAAAGACAAAGGCCCAAAAGCAGGATCAGGAGATGCATAGTGTCAGGTTTGATTTCTTACCAGCTTGGTATAACAGGAGAGTTTTGCTCGCTCTTTTTGCCCCAAATCCCTCCCCAGGCTCCTCTCTGGGCACTAATAGTGTGTGGTGGGTTGTACACAGCATACCTGAAATGGAAATGCTCAGCTACTTCTTTATGCCATGAAAAACTGGTTCTTCAGAGATACTTCCCATATTGCATAAGCCAGGAAGGAAAGAAAATATATGGGGCAGCAATTATTCAGCTCACTTCTAGTGATGGACTATATTTCAAGTTTCTTGCACTGAACCTTTAAGGAACTGATTTTCTTCTTGCTGGAAGGAGCTGTCTGGGCATGTATTAGTTAATGAAAGAGGAGACTGTTCACACTAGTGGTTGTTCTGTGTCAGATGGACAGGACAGCATTTCATTTCTCCTTGGAATTTTTACATATGGTAGTGACTCTTTATTACTCCTTTGGGAGAAGAATACCTGCACAGCTGTCCCAGGTAGAAAGCCAGAGAATTACTGACCAAGCCGTGCTGGAAAGAGGCTGTGTTTAATTCCAAATGTTTGGAATTAAAGCAAAAATGAAGGATTAAGTGGGCTAGTTGGCACACTTGTTACAGGGACTCCAGAGCAGGACAACACAGGACCTCTTCTTACACTGGGGCACAGGCAATGGTGCCCACTAGACAGTGTCGGTTGGGAGATGTTTAACCCTTTTCCACTGCCTTCTCTTTTTGACTTGGGTTAACTCCAACTGCATGAATAGTAGAAGAAATTACCCCACTCAGCTTTTTTTTTTGCATTAAAGATTGCTTTAGTAAGATGATCACTTAAGCACAAACAGTATAGTGCTGGAAAAACATCACTGTTTTAAATGCTTTCTGATCATTTTTCCTGACTGCAAAAGGGGAAATATAACTCCCATTTTCAAAAAGACAGAGCTGGGGAACACCAAGCCTGTCAGTCCCACCTCTGTGCTTGGTAAGGTCATGGAGCAGATGCTCCTGGAGGCACTACTAAGACAGGAGAATAGTGAAGAGGTCATTTGGTACAATCAACATGACTTCACCAAGGGCAAATCCTGCATGACAAACCTGGTGGCCTTCTATGAATAGATGAAGGGTGAGTAACTGATGTCATTTGCCTAGACTTGAGCAAGGCCTTTGACACTGTCCTGCACCACATCTTGGTCTTCAAGCTACTGGAGATGAGTGGAGCACTGGGTGGATAAAGAACTGGCTTGATGGCCACACCCAAAGAGTGGCTGTCAATGGGTGCATGTCCAAGTGGAGGCCAGTGACAAGCAGAGTCCCTCAGGGATCAGTCCTGGCACCAGTCTTGTTCAACATCTTTGTCGGTGCCATGGACAGAGGCATTGAGTGCAGCCTCAGCAAGTTTGCTGAACAACACCAAGCTGTGTGGTGCAGCAGACAGGATGGAGGGCAGGGATGCCAGCCAGAGGGACCTGGACAGGCTGCAGAGGTGGGCACAAGCCAACCTCAGGAGGTTCAATAAGACCAAGTGCAAGGTCCTGCAGCTGGGTCGAGGCAATCTCAAGCACAAATCCAGGCTGGGCAGTGAGTGGCTGGAGAGCAGCCCTGAGCAGAGGGACTTGGGGGTGCTGGTGAATGAGAAGCTCAACATGAGCCAGCAGTGTGCACTTGCAGCCCAGAAAGCCAAGCAGAGCCTGGGATGCATCTGGAGAAGTGTGACCAGCAGGTGGAGGGAGGTGATTCTCCCCCTCTACTCTGCTCTGGTGAGACCCCTCCTGGAGTACTGCATCCAGTTCTGGAGCGTCTATTACAAGAGGGATGTGGAGATGCTGGAGTGTGTCCAGAGAAGGGCCACAAGGATGCTCAGAGGGCTGCAGCACCTCTGCTACAAGGACAGACTGAAAGAGTTGGGGCCATTAAGTCTGGAGAAAAGGAGGTTCCCAGGTGACCTTCTTGTGGCCTTCCAGGATCTGAAGGGGGCCTACAAAAAAGCTGGAGAGGGACTTTTCAGGCTACCAGGGAGTGACAGGACTGGGGGGAATGGAGCAAAGCTGGAGGTGGGGAGATTCAGACTGGACATGAGGAGGAAGTCGTTCAGCATGAGAGTGGTGAGAGCCTGGAATGGGTTGCCCAGGGAGGTGGTTGAGGCCCCATGCCTGGAGGTGTTCAAGGCCAGGCTGGCTGAAGCTGTGTGCAGCCTGCTCTAGGGTAGGGTGTCCCTGGGCACGGCAGGGGACTTGGAACTAGATAATCCTTGTGGTCCCTTCCAACACTGACTCATTCTATGATTCTATGATTTTATGATGTGGTATTTTTCCAGTGCCTTTGGAAGGATCTTGTAAAGGCCATGAGTCATTGTCAGTCTCCCTTTCCCTATTACCAGTGATGTTCATTACAAGGCAGCCCAAGGAAGTAAGGTGTGTGTTACACTAAATGCTTCCAGCCTAGAAAGCTTCCAAGCAGGATTAGTGACTGCAGCACTTCCAGCTTTCATGATTTTGCCTTGGTCATGCAACATTTAGTGTGGTTTTGAAAACCTTAGCATTCGAGTCAAGCAGATGCTTGGAAATCCATATTTGGGGGAAATACACTTTTGTCCTAGTAGAACTGTCATATTTTAAAGCTGTTCTTTTTAAGAGGTTCCTGTATAAGGGCTTGCTGGGCCTGGCATAATAGGGATATGAAGATGGATTATGGAGAGACCCAGAGTACTCATTAGGGTAAAGAGAGGGAGGCCAGACTGCTTGCTGAACTGAATGACTGATTGTGCTATCTTATGCCTTCCATTCAGAAGTCAGGGCACTGCATTCTGTGTTTTAATTTTAAAGGTAATTGCTTTAATTTAATTTGGTCCTTTTTAGGAAGGTAACAGAGATGAGAACATTTGTTATGGGGACTATCATCTCATGTTTGAACTTGTTCCTGGTTAGAGAGGAGAGCTGGGATATAGCCTCTCTGGGGTGGCTGGTACTAGCTTTGTGATCTTCCCAGGGTAATGGTATCTGCAGCATCAAAAAAACCCTCACCACCTCATCATACACTGTGTTAGAGACTTCTTTCTAGTCATATGAGTAAAGAAGTCTAGAGCTGAACAACTGTTGAGTCTTCAATCCCTTCAGGTTGCCTTATTGGTGAGGCTGCACCTGGTTTAGCATTTAATTTTGCATTGGGAGCACTTTTAAGCTTCCTTGACCTATGGCACCTTGATTTGCCTTGTAGAGCACTCTTGGAGTTTGCATCTGGCCTCCTTCTGGATGAGACCCCACCTGAAAGCTGTGTTTCAGGAATAGGCTGGATACTATGGGGCCAGACCAAGCTCTGAGCAGCCCTACATGAAACAGGGATGCTACTGTTGCTCTCCAGGTTTGCTCCTCCAGGCTCATGGTATAGTAGTGCAGATGTAGGCTACACCATATTCAGCCACCTGATTTTCAAAGCATCCCAAGAATCATAGAATGGTTTAGGTTGGAAGTGACATCAAAGATCATCCAGTTCCAACCCCTTGCCATAGGCAGGGACACCTCCTACTAGAACAGGTCACACAAGGCCTTGTCCAGCCTGGCCTTGAACACCTCCAGGCAGGGAGCATCCACAACCTCCCTGGGCAACCTGTGCCAGTGTCTCGCCACTCTCACTGTAAAGAACCCTTCCTTAAGATCCAGTTTGAATCTCCCCTCTGCCAGTTTAAACTCATTATCCCTTGTTGTGTCATTACAATACCTTGTCAATAGCCCCTCCCCAGCCTTCCTGTAGCCCCCCCTCAGATAGTGCCTTTGAAATCAGACTGCTAATCTCAGCCAAAGTGTACTGAGTGACACAGTGTTAACAAAACTGCCTCTCACTTCTTGCATCTCCTTGTCCATAAACAAGCATGGAAAAACTCTGGCGAAGCAGATCAGCCCCTTAACAGCATCTACACAGCAGTCTCAGTGACTTCTCCTGCACGGGAAGGTACACTTAGAATCAACCAGGTTGGAAGAGACCTCCAAGCTCATCCAGTCCAATCTAGCACCCAGCCCTGTCCAATCAACCAGACCATGGCACTATATGCCCCATCCAGGCTTTTCTTGCACACCTTCAGGGAGGGTGACTCCACCACCTCCCTGGGCAGCCCATTCCAATGCCAATCACTCTCTCTGGCAAGGACTTCCTCCTCACATCCAGCTTGTAAACCGAGAGATCTGAGGGGCATCCAGCGAGCTGCTGTTAGCTTGAGCACTGAGTGCAGTCAAAATGATAACACATGAGAAAAGCCTGTGTTGCTCACTGGGACTGGTCACCTCTCAGGAAGCCACTCTAGTAACTTATTTATATGACATGAGCTGTGATTAATGAATTGCAGAGCGATAACAGCATTTTGGCATAGGTGGGGGCATTGCATCACTCACCTGCTATCATGTGAGCAGAAGTAATGCATACTTTGAAATGGTTTGAAAAAGTTTTTGCTTACTTTCCAGATTCAGGCAGGCAGGCTTAATAAAAAAAGAGGAAACAGTTTCATTAAGAAAGACAAAGTGCTCCTTTTTTACAGAGCAAAGGCTTTTTGCTCTTTACACATCCCCCCCTTTAATGCCATGAGCTTAAAATTAGCACGTGGTGCAGCTGAATATTGTTTTTAAGAACAATCCCATTTCTATGCTCCCAGACCAAATGCAACAGGAAAAAAAAAATATCATTACTTCAGGACAAAATATAAAAAGGGGATTCAATTTTAAAATGCTTGTGGCAATGAAAAAATATAACTTCAAATATGAGCCAATTCATTGAGGCCTTAACATTCATTTGTTGCAAATGGAGGAGGCAGCGGAACCCAAGGCCAGAGCCAATTGGCATCTTCCAGGCAGGGAAAGGTCAAGTGGTGGCTCGCTGTGTGTGTGCTCCTCCTAGGCTTTGTTAAAATGCTGGTATTAAACAGAAGTTACATCTCAGGTCAAGTGACCGCAATAACAGGGGACACAGCAAGCCCTCAAATCATTCCCCGTGATGAAAATGACATGGAACTGACATAATATCTGAGGTGAGATGAAACTGAAATCCTCAGCACCTGAACACTTCACCTACTGATGGGTAACCTGACCCTAACCAATCTTATAATCATATCCATGTCAAGGGGGAAGCTGCATTTCCCAGAGCAGAAGGTACAGTCAGTCTGGTTTATATTTTCGGGGCTCCGACTCTGCTTCTGGAATGATGTTGTTAAAAGTTTCAATGCTCTGCTTTAAGCCTCTGAGATCAGTGTCTTCCGTGAAAAATCAGCTCCCACCTCACCAAACAGACACAGCCTTTGCTGGTCTTTCTCTTCATTCAAGGGGCTTGCTGTGGTCTATTTCTGGAGCATGCTAAATGTGATGCTCGGTGTCGTTTAAGAGATTCAGGTTGGGATCAGATACGGCACTTTCAGACCGACGACCCCCAGAGAGTAAGTACTTGGGAGGACTGTGATTTCTTCAGTGATTGTAAGGATTTGTTTGGTGCAGCAACCTTTTTTTTAATGCAAATGTCTTTTAAGAAGAAAGAGAAAAAATGAGCTCCAAATAATTCCTTCCAAATAGTGTCATGTTGGGTAACTTTTAGGGTGTAGAAATACTTGACCTTTCAAATGTTTCTCTCTGAATCTCACCTCTTTAAATATTATCTTTAAATTTATCTTTATAATTACATGCTGGAAGGTTTGATGGTGGACTTGATGATCTATGAGGCCTCTTCCAACCTTGGTAGTACTGTGATACTGTGAATTCTTTGCCCTTTTGTATTTGCATTTAACTTAAAGAGCACAAACAAAACTCGACTGGAAAACCTGATTCCACAAGCAGAGCTGGGCCAAAACACTCCTACAACGTCTCCTGAGCCAATGTCTTTGCAGGATCCCAAACAATTGTTGTACTCAGCTGTGGGATGAATCAGCATGTATTTAAATCAAAGGGAGCCAGGGAAGACTACATTAGTTCTGTTCCACAGACCTGTCAAAGCTCTGAAGAGATTAAACGCATGACCCCTTCATCCCTAACATTGCTCCACAAGAGACGTTTCTGTCACTATTTCTGCCACTTGGCTTTCTGAGATGCCACGAAGCCTTAGGGCGACCTCTGCTACATTTCAGTGTTGTTTATTGATTTCTGACCCAGTGCTTAATAGTTTTCCCAGTCCCCCTGAATGGCTTTTGTAAGCAATAGGGTTTGTGCATCTCACCGATCAATACCTTTTATATTTACAATAAAATTGAAACTGCTTCTGCTGGGGGTGCAGCCCAGCATTTGTCATCCTTCAGCGAGGGAAAACTATGTCATTATCTGAATTAAAACATTTATTTCTGATTAAGAGAGTGTCCTATCTCATTAATTTTTCCCTTTCCAATAGAAAGGGAATAGAATCCTATTGATTTTTGCACTTTTACACATCTCCACTGCTGGGAAGATAATTGAGAAGTTAGCCAGAATAAATGAAGTTTCAAGTCTAGCAGGCCAGCCAATACCTTCCAAATTCAAGGTGTTTTTATGAAGCTGGATTTTAATTTGTTGGCAAGCTGAAGCAGTGGGACTTATTCGGCTGAGTAAATTGGATTAAGAGTAGAATCTCCTTGAAGCGTGTCTTGGTGAATGCTGAGGGGCTTGTTCCCCCTAGACAGCCACCGACTTGCTTTAGATTTATGCTAAGACAGCTTCCAAATTACCCTCCTTCCAAACTCAGACTCGCTGCAGGAAGTGTGGATTAGCAGAGCAAAAGCTTATTAACTCACTTCTCTTTCATTGTATCTCCTGTCTTCAAAACAACCAAACTCTAATCAGCAGCTGAACTAGACCTCCACATTTTCTGCATCAATTGATTACATGTTATTAGAATAATGGGATTAAATCAAGCTTCTGTACAAAGAATTCCCTTTGCATGAGTCCCTACTTCCGAGGAGCTTTCCAGCATCCCCGTTGGCAGCGACGCTCCAAGTTTAGGGCTCTGTTCCTTCTGATGTTTTTCTCTCTGTGAATTAGCAATCTATAACATCTTCATTTCCCCTGTAGATTCCAGAAGAGAACAGAATGTGTATAAGCAATGAGAACTGCAGAAGTTTGCCTTTGAGTCAGACAATATGTTGTGTATTTTAGTAAGTTGTACAGCAGATTTTCTTACTTTTTAGAGCAGGGAAATGAGTCTTCCTAAATATATTCTGTGTCCTCTAAGAAATACTGGGATTTCCTCCCTTTCTAGGCAGTACAAAATAAAATCTCTGTATAAAACCAAAAAGGAGAAAAAAAAAATCAGTCTCTAAGTCTATCTCAGTAATCTTAATTCTGAGGCTACTAGGCAGTAGTCTGCTCTCTCGCTGTTACTTGCACATCCCTTTTTGAGCCATTGATTTAATTATTTTTCAGTAATCCAAATGAAAAAGGGCTGCAAGTTAAAAAGAAAAAATCCTGGAGCTTCTTCTTGTCCTGAATTTGTGATTTCTGCCTCTTGTAGGGCTTTTTGGGCCGGGGTTGGGGGGGAGTATTTGAACCTTTACTGTTTTCTAAGGCAGAAAATACACACAGTAGAGGACAAAGTCCCCTGAGGAAGCTTTGCAAAGGCCTTAGTTCTAACAAATCAACAGATTAAAAATGCTGTGTAAGTGAAGAACTTAATTTCTTCCTGCATTTTAATGCGTAGTCCCAAGCACCAAAGTATGCAAAAGGTTGAATACATTCATCACAAACATTTCTGTTTTCCCTTTTTACACCAATGAGAAATTACAAGATTACCAATGACCTTCCTACCAATGAAGCACCATAATTATGGTCATTTGTTATACAACAGAGATGAATGGATAGAATTTACATAGAATAAAAATATTATTTAACAGCTGTTATTGATGTGTGAAGTGTAATCCTAATTTATTTAAATGCTATAAATGTATTGGTAATGTATTCTTTTCAAATTAACCTCCTGAACCTTATACAGGCAAAACTTCAATTAATATTGCACTAAAATCCATTTTCTCCTGTTGTGGGGGGGATATTACGTGGGGAAAAATGTACAGCTGCAAGGGCAGCAGCACACTGGCTACAAGTTCTTGACTGATTTTATCAGCCTTTGGTTCAAGCTTCTGATACTGGATTATTAAAACAAATTAATTTAATTTAACCAATTAAGCCCAAGCCCCACATGCTTTTACAAAAGCAGTTTTCCTGTTGTTTAAGCACACAATAACAGTTGCTGAATGGCTTCATGATTGCAGTGGATGACTTTAAAAGTCCTTTCCAAGCAAAATGATGCTATGATTCTATTTATCAGGTATGTTTTCAGGGGATATTTTCTACTCTATCTCCAGACCTTTGAATGAAATAGGGGGAAAGCAAAGGAACCATTCAGGGCATTTGAAAACTCACTTCTTTCTGGTTTCTATCCTGTAATGTCGCATTTTAAGAGAACAACAAGATGTGCCGGATCGTCGCAGCTGGTGATTGATTTAGAGGCACAGGCAGGTGTTTGTGTGTGTGTGTGTATGGATAAAACACTTTTAGGTTTATCTCTTTTGTATTCTGTCCATCTGCCCCAAGCTGTCATTATTCCATGTTCATCGACAGAAGAGTTATAGTTTGCAAAAACCTATCAGGTAGGCTGGACACCAGATAATTGAGGTGATGATCAGCGCTAGCAAAAGACAATTGATAGTGATAGTGTCAGAGGCTGTACCTAACAAGATCTGCACCCTCTGTCTCCTTTAGCCTTTCTTTGGAATGGGCAGAATATGGAATAACATGGACATGTCTGATGTGCATCGATAGATAGGATGGCAGTGCATAATACTTCTTGGAACTGCAATATGATGGTTGTATCTTTTGACATCGCGTCAGGTTATTAAATAGAAATGTGAACTATTAAGAGATGCTTTTGCCTCTCAATACATTTTTATCAAAGTCAAAAAATAGTTGACACCATCGAGTGGTTCCGCTCCGAGGAGGAGCAGGGAAAATCTGGCTTTGTAGGGAAGTCAAATATGGTAATTGCCCCATTTTTGAAGTGGAAGGCAGACCTCAAACCCCAGATGTTTCACAGAAATAGAAGTAATTAACAAATGGAAATGTGCGTGGTTATGCCAGAGAATAAACACAGGCGTTTAAATGCACAGTTAGAGTTTCAATTTAACATGTAAAGCTGCTGGTGTATAAGCTGTGAATGTGTGAACTGGAGAGGACACAGAGCAGAACCTCAAAATAAGCTGATTCTGGTTCAGACTGGGAATGTGTCCTCTTCTCACAGGCACCCGATTCAGGAGAGCAGGTCAGAACACACAGTCACCTCCCTGATTCTGATGCAAAGGGAAAGCAGCTCTCATCTCTTGACCCTCTCTCCGAGGGCATTAGTGTCTGAAATATTATTCCCTGCAATTGTAAAACCGAATGGATGACACTAAATTAAGGGACTGTATTTAAATCTCCTTCTGCCAAAAGCCTCTCATTTTCTTTTACCATTTTGGATTACTGTTTATTTTTTTTTCCCCTGGACATCTAAAAACATCATTTTCCTTCCTGACTTTTAAAAAATGGCATCTTTATTTCAACCCAAATGTTCCATTCCTGGTTGACTCTGTGACACTACCTCCTGCAGAGCTCTCAAACGCTTTGACAAAGCAGCTGAGATCTTGTGTACACGACCCCTTTCAAACACACTCCGGGTGACACAAGATTGCGCAGCTCCATATTTTCAGTTCCAGAGGAAGGGTTGGTTTTCAATTACAAAAGGAGGGTTAGCATGGGCAGCTTGCAGTAGGATTTATCCTCTCATGTCCATCTGTAATGTATGCAAGAAAGCCATAGCTTTGCATAGCTATTAAACACCCTATAGTCTATATAAAAACATGCAAAGTTGAGGCTTAATAGCAATAAAATATTATGGGCTCTGCCCTCACTCACGGCTGAGTGAGCACGTCCCTTGATTGGGTAATTGGCAGACTACACCCTGTAGCAGACTCATGAATAGTCACGCTTTTTCCTTACGGTGAACAATAGGTTGCTTAACTGTATCACTCTCTGCTCTCCAAAATGCCTTTGCATTGGCCACAGAGGCTCTTCCTCCCCTTACAAACTATTGCTTCCTGAGAATCTTGCGTTCTTCTTCCCAGCAGTACCCTGGCAAAAGCCATTACGTGCTGGCTCAGTGGCACTGAGGCTCTACTGTCTTTATTTTTCCCTCAGGCCGGTAGCCTTTGGGAGGGACTAAGACACATTAATAGGAAAGATCTGCTCCCTAATTCATGGCATTTCGGAGAGACCTTTGAATATATTGGGCTCCGCTTGAATTAATGTCATATCAGTCAGGACAGTAAGTTTACTGTAGTTGGTCAACTATCATTCATTTAGGAAGTCCAGTAATTTAATGTGTAGCAGAGGGCAGTCGAGATGCAAGACAGACTTGAGTGAGTGATGTGTGATTATTTTACACACGAGAAAGCATCATTCAGTCGATCAGAGCAGGGCGGAAAGGCGGCCGTGGAGCGGGGCTGGTACCTGCAATAAACCCACCCTTAGTCAGCAGAACCGCTGCGACCTGGACCCCCTCCTTCTCCCCCAACTTCTGAGAGGTGAGATCTGTCCCTTTAATGTAGGAAATGGATTGATTTATATCTGCATGATAGATAGAACGATTGTCAACGGAATTACACTGAATTATGGTGACACCGCTTCTGCTCCACAAGCCACTCCCCACACGTCCTATAACTCAAAAGCAGAATGACAATAACACTATCTATGAAATTTATATTCATGATTATAAATTAATTCTTTTTGGCCAGACCAGCAGCGGTAGCAGCCTGGCTTTGCAATTTCCAAACAGCATTTATGGCACTGGCTTGGGAATACTATCTATCAAGCTTGGTGACAAATGTGGTAGATGATGGTCTTTCCCGCCGCTGGCTCAAACATCCAGTTGTGTTACAGGGGGAAAGAAAATGCTATCAAATAACAGGCATCCTTGAGCAGCAATTTCTGAGCAGTATTCCTAGCCTAAATCCTCTTGAAAATGAATGCTTCTTAGGAAGGGAACGTGGAAATGTATTCCCACGTGGAGAGGGAAGTGACAGAGGTGGTGGGAAATGGGTATTGGAATTTGGGGAGACTGCAACCCAGTGTGATCTCGATCTTACAGCAGACCAAGTGGAAGTGCAAGAAATGCAGTAGAGCAGTGGCTGAATTGCTCCAGGGACGTGAAAGGTGCAGAGTTGCTTTATGGGCGTTTTGAGTAGCCTTGAAATGCCAGCAGTGCCCTTTGGAGATGTTTTCTTACATTCGACTGACTTGTAGTTGGCACATGGCCACAGCATGCAACCCGCTGAGAAACAGTTGCAGTGCAGTGTTTAGGCTTTCTTTGCTGTGGCAAAGGCTGAGAACCAGGATGCACCTTCATAGAATAGAACCATAGAATGGTTTAGGTCAAGGATCATCCAGTTCCACCCCCCTGCCACAAGGAGGGACACCTCCAATTAGAACAGGTCACTCAAGGCCTCATCCAACCTGGCCTTGAACATCTCCAGGCAGGGAGCATCCACAGCCTCCCTGGGCAACCTGTGCCAATGTCTTACCACCCTCACTGCAAAGAACCCTTTCCTAAGATCTACTTTGAAGCTCCCCTCTGCCAGTTTAAAGCCATTACTGCTGGTCCTGTCATTACAAGACCTTGTCAGTAGTCCCTCCCCAGCTTTCCTGTAGGTCCCCTTTAGATACCAACAGGCCACTCTAAGCTCTCCTCGAAGCCTGCTGCTCTCCATGCTGCAGAGCTCCAACTCTTGTAGCCTGTTCTCATAGCAGAGCTGCTGCAGCCCTCTGAGCATCTTTGTGGCCCTCCTCTGGACTCCCTCCAACAGTTCCATGTCCTTCATCCCATGCTCTTTCTTTTCCAGACCACTCCAAACGAAGTCAGCAGGGACATCTGCAACTAGAGCAGGATCATGTGCACAAGCATGAGTAAGTTGATTCTTCTGAAATACTTGTTTGGCTAAAATAATTGTTTGGGAGGGGTGGGGGGTGTTGTTTGGGGTTTTTTTTTGCTTTAGGAAAGGTATCTCTGCAGAAGTGCCTGGCTTCCTTCAGGTGGTGTTTAGCATAAAGGAGAGCCTCCAAAACCTATTCAGGTTGGATGGCCCTCTCAGAGCTTTTTAGGCTAGGATTTCATTTAGGTGAGGGGCAATAAACCTGCAAAGTGTCACACAGAGCTGTGATGCTGAGCAGTTTGCATCTTCACTCGCAGGATCAGCAAGGTTGGCTTGCCTGGTGCTTGCTGCTTTTCTTCTCTTGTCTAGGGAGTAAGGTCCAGGAACCAGATCATTGCTGAAGCAGCGACTGTCTGCGAGATCATCTTGGAGATCTTTGCTTCTCCTCACCTTAGAGCAAGGAGAGCATCTCACCCTAACCTCTTGCCACCTTCTGTCATGACAAAGAGGGGCTGTTTGCAAGGCTATGACTTTCCTAATAGCTCTCTGGCACCTTTCAACTAGTGTAGCCCACCTTACCTGCTCTTGCTTGGGTTGCTATGGCATCAGCACTCTCTGTTGTCCATTCCTACAATGCTTTACTAAGGGCAGTGATGTGCTTCAGTCAAGAGTCCCTCAGTGTGCAACAGGTTGTTGTGGCAAAGGGGCAAGTTACCACTGTGACCCCATTAACGTGTTGGTCTCGGGGGAGCAGGACAGTGAGAAGTTCTTACACAAGACACTGAATTATCCTGAGTGTTACAGATAGCAGGAGATTCCTGGTTATAAACACAAGGTTGTGGGAGCAGCTTCAGGTGAGACCGATCCTGTTGAGCTCTGGCACTGCACTCCTGCCTGATTTTCTTCCTCTTCTTTCTGACTTCAGGCAGGTAAACAGGCTTCTAGCTCTTTGTACAACCTTTTCTTGCCTGGATTTATTTCCTGCAGCATCCTCTTAACTCTTCTTTCTGAAATACAGGAAGAACCTGCTGTCTAACTCTTGTATAAAGATACTTTGGGAAAGTTGGGATTCAGTCAAAACTCCATTTCTTCTCTGCCAACACCCCCCACCATTAGTAATAAACTGCCCACATTACCTGCGCTTTCCCTGCTCTCTATTTATCATTTTCATACCCCACTGCCATTCTGTCCAGCCCAACCTTCTCCTCTCCCATCATCTGAATGCATTTCCACCAGCCATCTATGTAAATCCCATCTTTCCCTTTGTTACAGTAACAGAAATGAATGTTTATTCCACCCTGAGTCTCCAACATAGTGAAAGCCATTAATCGAAAAGGTTTTTCCATCCGTTCCAAGTGAACGGAGATGCAGCTGGATGGAATACAGCTATGGTGCTTGAAAATCTGTACAGACAGCAGCCAGCAGAGAAAGGCAGATTGTTCATTTACATACTTTGTGGCCTTATGGAGAAATCCAGGGTAAAAGATGGGCATGTCTGAAGGCACTGCAAGAGTAGGTTTCATCTGATTACAAGTGGTGAGCGTTCTTCAAAGGCCAGGTGGGAGTAAATGGTGTTGCTAGGAGAATGGGGTTAATTCCCACTTAGGGCAGCTTTGAAATAGGTTTTTTTGCATAAAGGGTGACTCTGAGGGGACTGAAGAGTCTGCTGACCAGAAGTACAAGCAAACACAAGCCTGTGATTTGAGAAGAAATTAAATAAACTCAAGCCCCAGACAGGTTGCCGTGTTCTGAGGGCAGCCCTAGGATGCTCGCTGAAGGTCTGTGGCCACACAGGAGACCTAAACCCTTCTCTGGTTATAAGCAGATCCCTTCCAAAAAAAATGTGTTCCTTGGCTGTGGATCTGCATTTTGACTGTCTGATGAATCAGACATAAACTATCACGGGGTTTGGAGAGCTCATTATTCTGAGCACTTCACTTGCTGTTCTCCACGGCCAGCTATCACAGCCTGGAAGAGTTTCTGCTGACTCGTCTCTTCCAGCCTTTAAGACAAAATCCTGACCTTGCAGAGCGTACTTAATTGTGCTGGGGCTCAGTGGAGACCTCAGCAGCAGAAGTTCCACAGAGTAATCCTTCACTTCTGCACCTGCAGCACTGGTAGGAGTTATTGAAGTCAGCTGAAGGGAAAACCAGACTTAGATCCTTTATCTAAATGAAATACCCTAGTGCTGGTAGTTCCAAAATCAAGAACTAATATTAATCTAATGGAAGGCAGAAGCTGTAGCCTGTTAGTTGCTCTAGGATTTAGAAGCGTGGGAAGTCATAAAGACCTCAGCTCTGCCAAGCGACTCTTTGGATGTTACATTGTGGAAGAGGAATGCTTGCAAAATCCCTAATTTATGAATAGTCACTTGGTGTAATTGGACAGGAGACATAAGGCCTTTTGGTTTGTTTTAATCCAAAGGGACAACTTTATCTGATGTATTTACATCTCTGATCAGGGGAGTCATTAAAACAGAAATAACTGATAATGAAAATTAATAGCTTGTTATTTGTGAACATTGATTCCAGTGTTTCATCCTGCCTGACAAACCTGGTGGCCTTCTATGAACAGGTCACAACATCCATAGATGAGGGGTGAGCAACTGATGTCATTTACCTGGACCTGAGCAAGGCCTTTGACACTGTCCCACACCACATCCTAGTCTCCAAGCTGGTGACACGTGGGTTTGGTGGGTGGAGCACTGGGTGGATAAAGAACAGGCTTGATGGCCACACCCAAAGAGTGGCTGTCAATGGGTGCATGTCCAAGTGGAGGCCAGTGACAAGCAGAGTCCCTCAGGGATCAGTCCTGGCACCAGTCTTGTTCAACATCTTTGTCGGTGCCATGGACAGAGGCATTGAGTGCAGCCTCAGCAAGTTTGCTGACAATGCCAAGCTGTGTGGTGCAGCAGACACACTAGGGGGCAGGGATGAATAGAATTGAATAGAGTAGAATCAACCAGGTTGGAAGAGACCTCCAAGATCATCCAGTCCAACCTATCACTCAGCCCTGTCCAGTCAACCAGACCATGGCACTAAGTGCCTCATCCAGGCTTTTTTTGAACACCTTCAGGGGCGGCAGCTCCAGCACCTCCCTGGGCAGCCCATTCCAATGGCAAATCACTCTTTCTGGGAAGAACTTCCTACTAACATCCAGAGGGACCTGGACAGGCTGGAGAGGTGGGCACAAGCCAACCTTATGAGATCCAAGCTGCTCCCTGCTGACTTCTGACAGTACCCTCCCCAAGTGACCCACCAGCCCTCTTCACACCCATAACCAAAGTTGGCTGTTCTTCCTGAGAGAGCATTTGTGCCTCATTCTCTGAACCTTGCTGTGTCTGGGTCACATCCTGCCCAGCCTCCAGATACAGCTGCCTGCAGCATTGCTCACCCTGTGCCACTTGGTGCCATGGTCTAGCCTTGAGCTCTGTGGTAAAGGGTTGGACTTGATGATCTGTGAGGTCTCTTTCAACCTTGGTGATACTGTGAAAAAAAAAATTATGAGATTCACTCTCTTCACCTTTTGGGTATTACTGTGCAGCAGTAGGTACAAGCCAAAACCAAAAAATCACTAGGGAAAAAAAATTCTTATTTATATAAGTAAAATGGGACTGGAATAATCCTAGATGTGACACTCCAGAGGTGGATGAACTTCCTGCCAGATTGAATCTAGCTATTGATAGTGGTGGTAAAAGCACTGGTGGTGTTTGAGTGCTATTAATGAAACTGTGGGAACCAGAGGCATCCTCAGACATAGCTCTTCTGGGCTGTCCAGGAGTTTAATGGAATTTATTTTTCAAATTTAGTTGGAAGAGTTCCTTCCCCTGCTGAAATTCCAACTTGCCAACTCTCAACTCCAGGTGGATTTTTATAGCCAAGATCTAAACCCCTGAAAAATAGCAGTGTACAGTATAATGGAAATGCTGACACAACCTACATTACAGCTGCACGAATTGTGCCAGTATAGTTTATGGAGAGCACATTTTGGTTTTGTCAGGTTTTTAAACACAGGCTGTTGTAAATTTGAAAGAAGACTTGTCTTGTTAAAGCTTTAAGACCCTACATATTAGCAGAGATGGGTCTGAACCAAAATCTCCCCTTTCAAATGCCTTCCTGAATTTTGGGAGAACTGGAAAAGTCACCCGAGCATCACAGTGCCGTCATTATCCTGGGTTTGGGTTGTTTTTTTCACTAGGAGGAACTAGTTATGAATTACAGCCCCTAGGGAAAACACAAAGTAGGAGGCTGTTTACCTACAAAAATCAGTCATAGAATCACAGAATCACAGAATGGCTCAGGATGGGGAGAGATCATCTACTCCAACCTCCCTGCCGTGGGCAGGGACACCTCTCAACTACGCTCAGCTGCTCCAGACCTCATCCAACCTGGCCTTGATCAATCTTAGGGAGGAGGCATCCACAGCCTCCCTGGGCAACCTGTTCCAGAGTTTCACCATCCTTCCGCTGAAGAACTCTTCCCAAGATCCAGTCTAAACCTGTTTTTTCTTAGCTCAAAACCATTCCCCCTTGTCCTGCCTCTAGACACTTATGAAAAGTCCCTCTGTAGCCTTGCTGTAAGACCCCTTCAGGTATTGGAAGGCAGCTATCAGGTCACCCCCAGAGTCTTCTCTAGGCTGAACAGTCAAGCTGGATAGAAGGATTATGAGGACAATCAGAAGTGTGCATCACACTACACCAGATCATCCAGGTCAGTGGCAGGAGCAGGATTAGGCTCCCAATCCATTGAAATGGCAATTCTAGCCCAAAGGTTAAAATCATGCTGCTAGCTGAAGTCTCATGACAGGCAAGTATTTCTCTCTCTAAATTGTACTGAAATGAAAGAGTTTACAGGTTGAATTTGTAGCTGTGATCCAGAAAATTAAGTTTGCAGTCTCTAATTAAAGTTCCTATGGAGGAAGTGGAATTCAGGCTGAAAACCTGTTCTTGGTAGCTTTTGAGAAAGTTGGATCCATTGTGGAATTTGTTGTGGAAATGCAGATAAAAACTAAATGCCACCACTTGGGCTCCAGTGTAGTTTGACTGATAACATCAGCAAGTTGTGTCTCTAGTATAACCAGAAAGGTGGCACCTCTCTGAAGTACATGAAAATCAGCTTACACGTGCAGAAATTAACCCAGAAGAAGGGAGGGAGAGAGAGAGAGAGAAATCTATTTAAATCTGCATTAATCTTTTATTGGCTTTTCCACTTCTCATAAACAGTTTGCAACCCTCCATAGATCGCCACACCAAACATCAGGTATAACTTCTCACTCAATAATCCAATTGATATCAAGGTGATATATTCAGTAGCAACAGCTCTTAAATGGGCCATTTTATAACCTAGGCAAAGGTTAATCATCCTTAGCTGCTTAAGTGTGATCTTAACAGTCCTGCTCCTGCTTACAAAAGAATTTCAAGTGGTGCTGTGGTTTATAGTTAATTAGGAGACACGTTCCTCACTGATGTTAAAAGGAAAGCCATGATGTTAAAATGTTATTAGTAGTGCTGGGTGCTTTATTTTTGGGTACTCAGCCATGACACGAAGAGGACCCTGACTGTTAGAAGCCAAGGTCTTGGCACTTTCTGATGATCAGGCTCTTTAAAGAGATGTCACCCCGTGAACCCAGGAATTGAGGACGTTAGAACCACTTGTCATTTTTGTTATAGTTGGCTTTGTTCAAGTCTTCTTGTAGCCCGTCAAAAGTCACTCAGCAGGAAGCCAAAACAAGACATCACTCTCCCATCAGCTTCCTATTCACAGTGAAGCAGAACATCTGACCTACTGGCACCAGAGTCACACCGTCAGCAGGATCAGCATACTGGCGTGGTGGCCACACCTAAGGCTTCCATCGTGCCTTAAGCGTCCTGGAAGTAAAATGGTGACACAGCTAAATGTAATCTCTCTGATCCCTCTTGAGAAGTGCCCTTCTTCAGGCTATTCCCACACAGACAAAAAGATTTTGTCTAACTGAACCTATTTATTGACCACAGCTGTCACCCCTGCTCTGACCAGTGACCTTATCTGAATATTCAAATCTATTGTAGATCACAAGTTCAAATGATTTTCTTCCCCTTTGAAAGCCCTGTTTTCATAGTGAGCTGATTGCAAATGACAATATTATAAGGGTGTCATTGAGATTCTACAAACAATTTGCACCTCAGATTTACAGAAATAATATATACAGGAGTGTGAACGCTGCTGACATTTCCTGCCCCCTCCAGACTCTTGGGTTGAAACAGACATGTCCCCATCAGGCACTGGAAGGCACATTGTGCAAAAGGAGTTTAGAGGAGTCTGCTGCTACAGCACAGAAAATGGGTTCTGGTTCATCCTCTTGGCATGGGTGGGAATCAGGACTGCAGACAAACAGCAGGGGCTACTCATCTTGCTCCTGGGAGGGCATCATGTGCCACAAAGGGCAATCACAAGCTTGCACCGTGCTAGAGACATCCCAAGCTCAAATTCCATCTGTTCTATGCCTTAATCACAAGCCAATATTCAAACTCATCCTTCCTTCCTCAAGCACCAGTGGGGTCCCTGAGAAAGGACCCTCCAAGGGGATTTCTGTGCAGTGTCTGTGAGTGTCAGCTGAAGAGGTACAGGCTCAGAGATGTCCAAACCCCCTTCTTGTTACTCTCCAGTTTCACAAATTGTTCTTAGGATTTCCTTCCCCTAAACAAGATCCTTTTTTGATTTAGATATTGCTTTTTATTTATTGCTTACTGTTAATCCTATTACTGCTTTTATTCTGGGGGGAAAAAAAATCTACCATCTTACAAATAGTTGAGATGAGACTGTTACAAGCAAGGATACCTTATTAAAAATATTCACTTTCCCCCTAACTTAATTCTCCTCTTCATTCTCTGTGCTGTTCTTTATACTGTTTCCCATTTCTATTTGGACTAAACTTCCTTGAAGTTTTTGGTCCTCCTTTCTTCCCTGGGATTTCTTTTACAAATTGCAGATGGCAAAATGTACAATATTGAATTTAAACCTCCATCCATGCTACCCAAATCACTTCAGATTTGTCAGAATTAACTGATCCTAATAAGAATTTCAGTAGCAGCCCCATATCTCAAGTGGTTCTTATCTAGCTGTCTGCCTGTCCATCCATCATCCCCTTGACATAGTCATCCTGCTTAAAGATACTGTGTATTTGCTGTTTTAAAGGGTAGTGAATCCACGGACTCAGAAGAACTGGGCTATGAAGCTGGATGAAGTTGGAGTGAGGTGCACACAATGTTTATGATGAAAATTAAACTCACAGAAAGTAGCTTGCTCAGACTTCTGCAATAAGCATAAATCAGCCTGGGTCTGTTCATAATCTGTAGTGGTTTATGAACATCAAATCATGGTTTGGTTGGAAAACACCTTTAAGATCATCGACTCCAACCGTTCTCTAACTCCACCAAGTCTGGTGCTAAACCATGTCCCTCAGCACCACATCTCTGCCTCTTTTCTCTGTTCTGTGTCTTTCAGTAAAGAATTTCTTATAATGGGCAACCTAAACTCCCCTAGTGCAGCCTCAGGCCATTTCCTCTCTCTTATCCCTAGGGAGAAGAGACCAACACTCACCTCACTCTAACCTCCTTTCAGACGGTTGTAGAGAGCAGCTTCACAGCTCGCGGTATAACCTCAGATGAGGACAGAAAGCACATTGCAAGGAAGCAGATTTTGAAATGCTGTGTCTATTAGTGAAGAAAAAGGTGAAATATCATGAAACTGGGAAATTCAAAGCTGTACACTTGAAAAGAGAATAGAAGCTGTGGGAAAGGAATTCAGCAAGATAAATCTCTTTAGTTTTATACTGCCCTCAAAAGTCTTTTATTAAAACCATAAGACACCTGGTGTCTGAATATCCACAGATGCCTGTTGTGCAGTGTGACCAGTGGTCAGCAGGACTAGTCAGAGAATCATAGAATCAACTAGGTTGGAAGACACCTCCAGGATAATCTAGTCCATAGCCACAGAATCATAGAACGGCTTAGGTTGGAAGGGACCTCAAAGATCATCCAGTTCCAACCCTCTGCCATAGGCAGGGACACCTCCCACTAGAACAGGTCACACAAGGCCTCATCCAACCTGGCCTTGAACACCTCCAGGGAGGGAGCATCCACAACCTCCCTGGGCAACCTGTGCCAGTGTCAACCACCCTCACTGCAAAGAACCCTTTTCTAACATCTAGTTTGAGTCTCTCCTCTCCCAGTTTAAACCCATTACCCCTCATCGTGTCATTACAAGACCTTGAGAGTAGTCCCTCCCCAGCCTTCCTGTAGGCCCCTTTCAGATACTATAAGACCACTCTAAGGTCTCCTCGAAGCCTTCTCTTCTCCAGGCTGAAGAGCCCCAACTCTTGTAGCCTGGAGTGCTGCAGCCCTCTGAGCATCTTTGTGGCACTCCTCTGGACTGGCTCCAACAGTTCCATGTCCTTCTTGTGTTTGGGGCTCTAGAACTGCACACAGTACTTCAAGTGGGGTCTGACTTGAGCAGAGTAAAGGGGCAGAATCCCCTCCCTTCCCCTGCTGGCCACACTTCTCTTGCTGCAGCCCAGCACAGGGTTGCTGTCTGGGCTGCACATGCACACTGCCAGCTCCTGTTGAGCTTTTCATCAACCTGGACCCCCAGATCCTTTTCCTCAGGGCTGCTCTCAGCCATTCTCTACCCAGCCTGGATCTGTGCTTGGGATTGCGCTGACCCAGTCATCCACCTTTGTTGGCAGGAAGGATGTTCTCACAAGGAGAACATAGACACAGCAATCCCAGATCTCTAGACTCCACTTTTCGCAGGAAAACTGTGGCAATCACAGGATCACAGGACGTTAGGGGTTGGAAGGGACCCAAGGAGATCATCGAGTCCAACCCCCATCTGAATCTTTTCTGGGGCCCGATTTTCAGAGATGTTTGTCATTTCTCAGAGTTGATTTTCAGTGCTGCTTCTTCCGTTGATGTTGGCAGCAGGACATCAGGGCTTTTCTGACATGTGGTCTTAGCTTTCCTCTTCCCCACCTATTAGAGTCACTCCCATCATAGTCCCTGGTGCTATTTATTCTTACATGTATTATTCTGAACCGTCCAGTACAGAACATAAGGCTTAAGTGCAGCCATGTTCAGGAAGCCTTTGGAGATCATTACATGGACGGGGAGAGGGAAGTGCAGAGCGTTGCTGTAAATTTGAATTTTCTGCCATATGTTTTCTAAATGCCAACATAAATAGCCCAGGAAATAATAAAATGAATAAAACACACCACTTCATTCTGCTTCTAGTTGGAAAGACAGGGTGTGAAATGAAGAGTTCTGTTCTCCAGGTGGTGATCTCCATGCATAGCATAGTGTTTGTCCTGAATTTCATTGCTGTGGAACAAAGTCATGAAAAGTCTTGATTTAGCTGGCGTTTAATGTGGGTTTTATATAACTTCTCTGATGCCATCAGCTACCCAGGGACCCGGCGAGGAAACTTAAAGAGCAGTAAAAGCTCCAGCTCTTGCTCTCCCCGCCCAGCCATTGGCTTGCTGGGTACACAAACCCCAAAAATCCCAGGTCACACATACCTGCCTGCATGGCACAGGCCGGCACCCTCCCGCCGGAGCCGTCGGCAGCCAACCCGCGGCCGGTGCAGACAGTTGGTGAGCTGGGGCAGCCAGACGGCGCGGGGGGGGGCTGTAAATCACCTTCCCTTTCTGCCTAGCTGGGAATAGTAATGCAGAAGCCATAGGCAAGTATATTAATGTCTCCAGCTATCCATAAATGAAAAATCATGTGCAGCAACATTCTCTTTATTGTTATTCCAACAGAGGGCTTTTTTCCTTTTGCTTTTTGTTATTACAGCCTCTTGTTTTCCTTCTTTCTTTCTTTTTGTTTTTTTGAACCACATTTTATCTGCTCCAAGCTTTCTGTCCACTTCGGCACATGAGTATTCCTTTCCCATAAATCAAACCTTTTGAGTGGATTGAGTGGCTCCAGTTATAAAATGAGAGCATGAAATTCCTCAGACTGCTAATGGATATGAGGACAGACTGAAAGAGTTGGGGCTGTTCAGTCTGGAGAGGAGGAGGCTCCCAGGTGACCTTCTTGTGGCCTTCCAGGATCTGAAGGGGGCCTACAAAAAAGCTGGGGAGGGACTTTTCAGGCTGTCAGGGAGTGACATGACTAGGGTGAATGGAGCAAAGCTGGAGGTGGGGAGATTCAGAGTGGCCGTGAGGAGGAAGTTGTTCAGCATGAGAGTGGTGAGAGCCTGGAATGGTGGTTGAGGCCCCATGCCTGGAGGTGTTTAAGGCCAGGCTGGCTAAGGCTGTGTGCAGCCTGCTCTAGGCTCGGGTGTCCCTGGGCATGGCAGGGGGATTGGAACTAGATGATCCTTGTGGACCCTTCCAACCCTGACCGATTCTATGATTCTATGCTAAGGAGAATGAAGTCACAGGGCCAGCGACGCCACCAAACTCAGGCAGTCGCCCCCAATCCTGATAAACCTTAAGGCACGTGGAAACCTGATAGGAGGAATGTTGGCAAGGTTTTAAATTAAGTGTTTTTAATATGCTTAACCATGCATTTAATTTAAGCTTAATGAGACAGTTATTGTACGCAGACTAAATACCATGAGGTTATTAAAAACATATTTACAGAGATTAACAGTGATGTAATAGATACATATTTATGCCATCATTGGTAAACCCCTAATAGTAGGGTTTTAATTAATTGGCATGTACTCAATATGCAGTAGGACTCTGGAGATATTTATTAGAGTTGGTTTATGTTGATGAAAGACCAACTGGGTTAATTGATCTAATATTCAAATATACATTTCCTATTCTGTGGTTATATCAACGTAACAACCAAAGCAATTGGAATTCAGTATGGACTTAGGTATGGCATCGCTCATCGGCTTAGAGGTGAGTGGGGACCTAAGGGATCTGTGGATGGAGAGCAGTTAAATTTTCCAGGAAATACCAGAATGATAAATGAAATGGAAGAAAAAGTCATCATAGGAATACCAAGCAATAGGTAGGGTGTTTGGTTTGTGTTGGAACAGACCTTGAAGATCATCTAGTTCCAACTGTCCCACCGTGGGCAGGGACACTTTCTGCTAGACCAGGTTGCTCAAGCCCTTGTACATCCTGGCTTTGAACAACTCTAGGGAGGGGATGTCCACAACCTCCTTGGGCAACCTGTTCCAGTGTCTCACCACCTTCACTGCAAAGAATTTCTTTCCGCTATCCAGTCTAAATCATCTCTCATCAAGCTCCAGCCCATTCCCTCTCATCCTATCACAACAAGCCCTTGTGAAAATTCTCTCCCCAACTTTCTTGTAGGTCCCCTTCTAGTAGTGGAAGACCTGCCCAGAGCCTTCTTTTCTCCAGGCTGAATGGCCCCAACTCTTGTGAAAGCAAAAGTCTGAAGAGCCTCTGCCATGTCTTCAGATTTCCTCTCTGACTTTTGGTGCTGTCTCAGATCTAGTCAGCTGATGGAGAGATAGGGTTGCTCTAGTTGCACTAACTGAGTGTGGCAGTAATTGACACAGCTTCTCATAGAATCATAGAATCTCCCAAGTTGGAAGAGACCTCCAATCCTGGTTGATTCTATGATTCTGTGATCTGATGCTGCAGGATTGTTTTTCTGGCTCTTATTTTATGCATGTGGAAGAGAGGCTCATTTTTAACGTGCTTCCAAGAATTCTGTAAAGAGAAGTCACAGCTGAGATGCTAAAGTGTGTCCAGAAGAAGGCAGTAAAACTGGTGAAGGGTCTAGAGAACAAGTCTTATAAGGAGTGGCTGAGGGATCTGGGATTGTTTAATCTGGATAAGAGGAGGCTGAGAGGAGATCTTACTGCGCTCTGTACAGCTCCCTTAGAGCAAGTTCACTGCCATGGTTGGGGACACCTTCCACTAGACCAGGTTGCTCAAGGCTCTGTCCAGCCTGACCTTGAACACCTCCAGGATGGGAACTGGTGGCATGGGACAGCTATGTAGGTGTGGAGGTTTCCTGAGTTATCTGCTGTTGGGAACCATTGCTTCAAAGGAACAGGAGTTTAGTTCTTTCTGTGCATTGTCAGTAGGTGGATGGCAAAATCTTCTCATTGTTTTCTTACCTTTCATAAGGTCTTTTGACTGACAACATTGGATTGTTTACTTATTAATATTACTATCAATTATCAGTAAAATAAAGTGTATCTTCATCAAGACTTGGATCCAAAGAACTGTCATGGAACATCATATAGAACTCATGGCAGTGGTAAAGTTTAGATCCAAAATGTAACATTCCAGGATTTGATCTGGATTTTCATAGAATGGTTTAGGTTGGAAGGGACCTCAAAGAGCATCCAGGTCCAACCCCCACCATAGGCAGGGACATCTCCCACAAGAACAGGTCACACAAGGCCTCATCCAACCTGGCCCTGAACACCTCCAGGGAGGGAGCATCCACAACCTCCATGGGCAACCTGTGCCAGTGTCTTAACAACTGTCACTGCAAAGAACCCCTTTCTGACATCTAGTTTGAATGTCCCCTCTGCCAGTTTAAACCCATTACCCCTCATCCTGTCATTACAAGACCTTGTCAATAGTCCCTCCCCAGCCTTCCTGTAGGTCCCCTTCAGATACTGGAAAGCCACTGTAAGGTCCCCTCGAAGCCTTCTCTTTTGCAGGCTGAAGAGCCCCAACTCTTGTAGCCTGTCCTCATAGCAGAGCTGCTGCAGCCCTCTGATGATCTTCGTAGCCCTCCTCTGGACTCCCTCCAACAGTTCCATGTCCTTCTTGTGTTGGGGGCTCCAGAACTGCACACAAGTACAAGTGCATCTTCTAGAATGATAAAATCAGTAATGATGAGAAGGAGGTTGAATTAATCTCTGTTGTATTGTCCATGAGGTTGAAAAAGAGGCCTATGAATGATCAAAAGTGATGTCTTGACACAGGGAAATGAATACAAGTATGACAGTTTGCAGCAGAATTTCATGGCATCCATTTATGTTGCTTATGTTTTTTAATGATTCTGAATTCTTTGTTGAACCTTTTCTGAGGGAAAAATGTTAACCCTCAATAAGTGCCATGGCACTTTATTCTGACTCCAAAGCCTTTCCTTTGCAAATGACTTCATTAACATTTCCAGCTTCCTAACATTTTCATTTATTTCTCTGGGTTATTTTTTGTTTTCCAGTGGGTTTTTAAGTTTCCCAGTGACAGTGATAGAGATTTTCTAATGTATTAAAAAAACCAGAGAGTGTTGCCCAGTGGGATCTGCAATCTGATTAGCTTTCAGTTTGAAGCTGAAGGAGATTAAGCAGAGAAGGACTGCTGTGCTATTAAAAAGAAATCCTGACTTTCTTTTTTAGCCATTAGCCAATAAAATGAGTACAGCTGTCAGCAGATTGGCTAAATGGATTACACAGCCAGATTACCAGGTAAATATTTGAACAGTGTGCCACTGAGTGGGGGATAAACTCAATCCTGCTCTTAGGGTTGGCTTTAAAAGCTGGAGTTATGCTGCTGGAAACTCCAGGTTTTGGTATCCCCTTTGTGTGATGGATTATGCAGAATTAATAATCTGTATTAATATTGATATCCAGGTGATGATTGTTCATAACTATGAAAACTGTTTATTAACATTAAAACTCACCAGAAAACTTATTCACAGGTTCAAAAATGCACAGGTTGGAAACTTAGATGCTCAGGGAACAGGCAAAACTAGAGCACTTATTTCTTAAAGTGCTGGAATATTACACTGGAAGAGGCTTTTAAGTATTGACTCACAAAGGGCTGGAATTCTTAAAGTGCTGGAATATTGTACTGGAAGAGCTTTTAAGTATTTACTCACAAAGTGCTGGAATATTACACTGGAAGAGGCTTTTTGTATTGACTCACAAAGGGCTGGAATTCTTCAAGTGCTGGAATATTGTACTGGAAGAGGCTTTTAAGTATTTACTCACAAAGTGCTGGAATATTATACTGGAAGAGGCTTTTAAGTATTGGCTCACTAAGTATAAATCAGACAGTAACCAAATGCTTTCAGGGAACTCTGAGACTTGTTTCTTCTGAGGACAAGAGATGGACAATCTCTGACCTTGTCTTCTGGCTTCTCTGGATGATCTGTGTGTCTCCAGGACTTCTAGACTTAGCAGGAGACTTTCAGGTGCAGGCAGGATGTCTTGCAATGTGCAGTCTCAGCGCAATGTCTGTCTGGCTATGTAGGCTGATCATGTGCAGGCATTTAGAGCCTGTTCCTGGTAAGCTCTCCAGGCAAATTCAGGATGCAAAAATGAGATGGCAGCAGCCCTATGCTACCTGCTTATCATGTTTATCAATATCCAGCCCTGAAACTGATGGAGCTTTGGACATAGATTAGCCAATCAGACTGGCATTTTGCCGGGCTTCACCATGTGGGGTGAGGCCAGAGCTTTTGCCCTCCCTTCCCACGCTTGCTTCCCCCAGCACAGAAGGAGGGGTGGGCAGGGGAACGTGTCTGGGCATGGATAAGCCCATGTTTGCCCTATCAAGCCTACCACCACACTTTGAAGTGCCTCTTTGTACTGTGTTTCATCCAGCTCTCGGGACAACAGGGTCTGGTCCTTGACTAAAGCTCTAAGCTGTTGCCACAGTAAATAACAAAACTAAAATTCTAATCCCACTGAAGTGGCACAAAGCAGCTCCAGATTTATATCTGGAATTTAGTACACTGTGACTTCACTCTGGTGATTTACCTCCCTGTACCAGGTTCCCTCTGAAGATTTCACAAAGCTTTCCCGAGCACCGCTAAAAGTGCTGCTCTCCGTTTTGTCCATTCTGCTCTTCTCCTGTGCCTCTACACATGATAAGTGGTAAAAGCTACAACATCCCATGTCAAAATTGATGGCTATCCAGCTCATATTTCCAGTCTCAGATTTTCCAGCATTTTGGATATGTTCCACGAGGCAAAGGATCTAAAAAAGGTGACTTTTGTGATGCTTTCCATGAAAATAGAATGTAGGCACAGTGAATCTTCTGAATGCTTTTCCAAGCCATACTAGCACACCACTTCATCACATTTCTGGAGAACTAGACCTTTGTATACACACATTCAGAAGCTGTTCTATCCCCTGCTGAAAGCCATTCCCATCTAGAACACAGCAGCTGTTTAACAGGGCCTGGTTTATGAGGAAATGTTCAAGCAAAATGTCATGGAAAAACAGTTTTCCCCCTGAAAAACAACTTCTTAGCTCAGAGAAATTAAATCAGAGGAACAGAGTAGTGCATTTGCTTAGAAACAATGTAGTCTATAAAGTCCTGAAAGAGGAAGGGTTACTGGTGGATAAAGATGAGATAAGGGGGCAGATTTTCCAAAGGTACTTTCAAACCCCAAAATTATATGTTGAAAACATTGTGATGTTTTGAGTGTTACACACCACACACACACCCCCCTTATGAAATCACCCAGACTAGACTCAGCCAAGCTGAAAATTAGAATGAAGCTTTATATTTACAGGTTAGCACAATATACAAGCAGATATACACAAATATATACAGTTACATATAAAAATCTACAAGTTAAAAACTAATACAGAAACACAACAGCCCTCCCCAAAACCAGAGTCCCCAGGATGGGCTCTCAACCACCTTTCCACCTCTTTTCCACCCCTCTACCTTATCCCCAGACTTTGCCTTATGTGCAAGGTGAGTTTAGAAGATCAGCCAGGGCAGGGTTAGAAAGGAGAAGGATTAGTTACACAGGTTAGGGAGAGAAGGGAAGGCAGCCAGAGCCAGAGAGCAACTGTGTTATTTGTGTTTGTGTTCTTGTTTTTATACATCTCAGCAAGCCTATGAGTGAAGCAGACATCACCATTGTTTCCTTTTTTAGAATCATAGAATCAGTCAGGGTTGGAAGGCACCACAAGGATCATCTAGTTCCAAGTCCCCTGCCATGCCCAGGGATACCCTACCCTAGATCAGCCTGGCCACAGCCTCAGCCAGCCTGGCCTTAAACACCTCCAGGCATGGGGCCTCAACCACCATTCCAGGCTCTCACCACTCTCATGCTGAACAACTTCCTCCTCACAGCCACTCTGAATCTCCCCACCTCCAGCTTTGCTCCATTCCCCCCAGTCCTGTCACTCCCTGATAGCCTGAAAAGTCCCTCCCCAGCTTTTTTGTAGCCCATTTCAAATCCTGGAAGGCCACAAGAAGGTCACCTGGGAACCTCCTCTTCTGCAGACTGGTCAGTCCCAACTCCTTAGTCTGTCCTCATAGCAGAGCTGCTGCAGCCCTCTGATCATCCTCATAGCCCTTCTCTGGACATGCTCCAGCATCTCCACATCCCTCTTGTCGTAGGGGCTCCAGAACTGGCTGCAGTACTCCAGGTGGGGTCTCACCAGAATGGAGTAGAGGGGGAGAATCACCTCCCTCAGTGTGATTCACAGCCTATAATCCAGTTCTTCTCACCAAAATATCCCAGCTAGGCTCAAACTAACAGAAACATCAAAAGGGTAACACAAATATTCATACTGGGGGGAGGGAAATCAGCACATGGGGGTACATAGATAGAAAATTTTTTTCTCATACTGGTGAAGCTGTTCATGAATGCACACACACATCTCCTGAGAGCTAAATAACTGTGTGAGCTCTTCAATACATCATCTGTATACCTTTTGTAACATTCCCCTGACATATTTACAGCTCAGCTCCAGCCCTGCCCACCTTTGTGTGCGCTCTGGATTTGATCCATCTTTCTGTTCATGCCTGCATAGTTAAGCAGGTGCTCAGGAACTGGGTCTCAGACCTGAAGGCAGTGGGACCGTGCAGAGGTGAAGAGCAAAGTGACGAGAAGCAGATGTTTAAGTTCATCAATATTATCAAAGCTCTTAAAGTCTAAAGATAAGTGTGTGCTTAAAACCCATTGAGTTCCATAAGACAAAGGCTCAGAGCTGAAGTTAAGCATATGTCTTGGTGAGCGGGGATGGACTGCTGTTGGATGCCACAGCACAAGAATTAAGCATATGTACAGTCTTAGCAGGCTCATAGCCTTGGCTTCTAAGGTCTTCTGGCAGGATGCATGTTTACTTGCTGTTCTGTAAAGCATATTTCTTTCGTACAAAAACATTTACAAGCTGGAAATGCAGAGGAAATAACATTAGTCTTGGTTTGTAATCAAGTGATTACGAGTCAGGGGAGGCTAGCTCTGCCCATTCTCTATTAATCCTCTTGTTCCACTGCTTCTTTTTTGTCTTCTCCGAGGAGTTCAAGGGTTAAGCCATCCCAACATGCCTCACTCTCAATTTATAAACCAGAAAATCTTCCATAAATCAAAAGTTACAAACAGACTTTGTAATGTCATAACTCTTGTGACGGCTTTGCTTTTGATTGATTCCTATACATACATTCTGTCTGATTACCATAATGTGTTCTTGTGGGACAATTCGAGCAGGGGAGAGGAAAGGCACGAGGAAAGAAGTAAATAACAAATGGTCCTGACTCCTCCTCATCGAGAGTGATTTCGGTCCAATGTTCCATCATATCAACTGGGAAAGAGAGTCTTAGGGTTTAGGCAATCAATTACAGATATGTGTAGAGGCAGACACAGTCATTTCACTGATTGTCACCGGTCTAGAGCAGTGACACAGGGAAGTGATCCATCAGTCTATTTCCAGTGACAATCGGAGAAAGATGGCAGACACTTGTAGGCTAACAGGCACCTGGATTGGCCAGCTTAGAAGATTGAAGAATAGCTGTATTTCAAACATATCCAAACCTCTAAATACCTCTGCTCCAAGATTTCATATCTTCCTTGAAAACATTTCCAGCCATTACAAGAGCTGCTGCTATTAGAGTGGGTGGGGAGGAGAGTAAACCTGCTGTCATTAGGAAGTGCATTAGAATAGATCGAGTGAGGTCATCATGTCTAAGGCAGTAGGACGAGGGAGGTTATTCTTCCCCTGTACTCAGCACTGGTCAGGCCACACCTTGAGTGCTGTGTCCAGTTCTGGGCTCCTCAATTCAAGAGAGATGTTGAGGTGCTGGAAGGTATCCAGAGAAGGGCAAGAAGGCTGGGGAGGGGCCTGGAGCACAGCCCTGTGAGGAGAGGCTGAGGGAGCTGGGGGTGTGCAGCCTGCAGAAGAGGAGGCTCAGGGCAGAGCTCATTGCTGTCTACAACTACCTGAAGGGAGGTTCTATCCAGGTGGAGGTTGGTCTCTTCTCCCAGACAACCAGCAATAGAACAAGGGGACACAGTCTCAAGTTGTGCCAGGGGAAGTATAGGCTGGCTGTTAGGAGGAAGTTGTTGGCAGAGAGAGTGATTGGCATTGGAATGGGCTGCCCAGGGAGGTGGTGGAGTCGCTGTCCCTGGAAGTGTTCAAGAAAAAAATGGATGGGGCACTTAGTACCATGGTCTGGTTGACTGGCTAGGGCTGGGTGCTAGGTTGGACTGGAAGATCTTGGAGGTCTCTTCCAGCCTGGTTGATTCTATTCTATTCTATCTAATAGCAAGGTCCTTTCTGACTCACCAGCTTTTATTTTCTTCTGCTTTAATGCTATGGGTTTTTCACTCATTAGAGTCAGAGAACCAAACATCAGCTCATCTGTGATAAGAAATTTAGCTTTAGCTTTAGAGAGCATTTTCCTACTGCTTACTGCTGCCTTTTCCTCAGTGCACAGCTTTGTTTATATCAAAAATCTCCTGGGACCATCTGCAGCAGGGTGCAGAGCTCTGAGCATGGTCCATCTACCAACCTGAGAAAATCCTTCTGCCAATAACCTTCATTTACGTTGTCAGAGCCCAGCAGAGTCAAAGAAACCACATGGTTAAGGTAGAAAGGTTTACAGGCCTCAGTGATGGGCAGGGCTATGGAGCAGATCATCTTGAGGGTCATCATGCAGCACATGAAGAGGTTCAGTTAGCATGGATTTATGAAAGAAAGCACAGAGCAGCATCCTATGAGCTGTGGAGAGCTGGCTGCAAGCTCGGGATGAGTGTAGAAGCACTGACTCATGGATCAGCTGCTGTCAATATCCAAGTGTTGGGTGGGAAATGGTCTGGGGTTGTGAACTTCCCAGGCACATCTCTCACCACTCCTCACAGCTCTTCACTTGATAACTGGGAAGCAAAACCTTACCATCATGTTCTCTCCTGCAGTGCTAGGACAGTCAAGCACGGCTGTGCCCCTTCTGTGGAGGAACAGCCTCATCTTTACTCTCACCTGTGATCCTCATCTCCTTCTAAAATCTTCCATCAGGGTTTGGTTTCTAAGGATGAACTTTGAAGGAAGGGATGCTGTGTGTAGGCAAATCTCCCCTGAAGGCACAGGTAAATTTAATTAAGTGAAAATCCTGCCTCGCAGCTCAGCAGATCCTGGGGAGGTAATGAAGTGAGGGACCCTGCCAAAGCTTGGAGCGAGGTACTGCTAGGTCAGGAAGAAGCCTGCCCCTGAGGCAGATGGACTTGAGCTGTTTGTGCTGTACCTCAACAAAGGATGTATTTTTTGCAGCCCAGGGAATGAAGGAGGTTCACAGGCTACCCCAGCATGTTTGGTCCTCCCACCTCTAAGCTTCTGTGGGAGGTTGGAAATACTCCCACGGGGCTTTCATTAGAACAGCCTCTTTCATCTGCCTGATGGGTCATGGTGGCCTTGCAGCATTTCTCTTGAGATTCCCACCCCTTGAAATGCCTTTGCTGCTCCCACAGCCTTACACCCCGCTCCTCAGGTATGTCCTCCACACCAGGAGAAGTCAATCTTGTCCTATATCAAGGCATCCTCAGCCCTCTTCCCAATAAGACAGGACATGCCAATCTCTGTATTTATGATATTTCATAGAACCCTAGAATTGTTTTTGGTTCTTTTAAAATCTGGAGGCATCAGAGTCAGAGAAAACACATGATTGAGCTAGAAACTGCAGAGCAGGATCTCACAAGCCACAGAGGACTGGCTGCAAGCTCAGGATGAGTACAGAAGCAACAGCTCACAGACAGACAGAAAGAAAGGAGGCTGTAGTCAGGTGGGGTTGGTCTCTTCCCTCAGGCAACAGGCAACAAAACAAGGGGACAAAGTCTCAAGTTGTGCCAGGGCAGGTCTAGGCTGGATGTTAGGAGGAAGTTCTTCCCTGGAGAGAGTGATTGGCATTGGAATGGGCTGCCCAGGAAGGTGGTGGAGCTGCCATCCCTGGAGGTGTTGAAACAAAGCCTGGATGAGGCACTTAGTGCCATGGTCTGGCTGATTGGCTAGGGCTGGGTGCTAGGTTGGACTGGATGAGCTTGGAGGTGTCTTCCAACCTGTTTGATTCTATGATTCTATGAAAGAGAGTTGTGTGCATGCTCATGAAGGTAGCAGAATGTCCAACTAGTTTTCATAGGGTCATTTTGTTGGAAATGGTTGGAAGAGACCTTTAAGATCATGAATCCAAAGGTTAACCCAGCACTGCCAGTCCACCACTAAACCATGTCCCTCAGCACCACATCTGCATATCCTCCACGGCTGGGGACTCCACCACTGCCCTGTGCAGCCTGTTCTGGGAATTTACTGATGTCCCAAGAATCATAGAATCATAGAATTAACCAGATTGGAAGGGACCTCCAAGATCATCCAGTCAACCTGGCACCCAGCCCTAGCCAATCAACCAGACCATGGCACTAAGTGCCTCATCCAGGCTTTGCTTCAACACCTCCAGGGATGACGGCTTCACCACCTCCCTGGGCAGCCCATTCCAATGCCAATCACTCTCTCTGGCAAGAACTTCCTCCTAACATCCAGCCTAGACCTCCCCCAGCACAACTTGAGACTGTGTCCCCTTGTTCTGTTACTTATTGTCTGGCAGAAGAGACCAAGCCCCACCTGGCTACAACCTCCCTTTATGTAGCTGTAGACAGCAATGAGGTCTGCCCTGAGCCTCCTCTTCTCCAGGCTGCACACCCCCAGCTCCCTCAGCCTCTCCTCATAGGGTTTGTGCTCCAGGCCCCTCACCTGCTTCATCGCTCTTTTCTGGACACCTTCCAGCACCTCAACATCTCTCTTGAATTGAGGAGCCCAGAACTGGACACAGCACTCAAGGTGTGGCCTGCCCAGTGCTGAGTACAGGGGCAGAATTACCTCCCTCATCCTACTGGGAAAGCCATGTATAGCTGAGTGCTTGTTTGAACCTTGATCCTGTTTTCCCAGTGCTCAAGCACTCCAAATGCATGGAAGCATCACGTTTTGGTGTTGGTTTATTTTTCAGGTGGAGAACGCAGGGAAACAAAATCTGGGTGCTCTCACTTTAAATGCCATCAAGCATCTTCTCTAGCACATCACTGACAAAGTTCTTGGCTAACATTAGTCTGATGGCAAAATGTGTAAAATAGGATTTATTATTAATTCATGCAGAGCTTTGCTATCTTATCTATTGCTCTTCTCTTGTAATGATTTTTAGTGTCATCATGGGTTTTAATTTTGCATGAAACCCATCGCCCTCTGTTTTCATTTGTTTGGTAAACCTTAGCTGGTTTATTAAGAAGATCCCAAGGCTTCTCTGAGTATTTATGCAACAGTGCAGATAAAGAAATGTTAATAGCAATTTTGTTTCTGGCTCAATGCAACATTAATTTCAGCACCAAAACTTGAGAATTTTATTTTGATCACTTTTCCACCTTTCTGTCCCCAAACTAAAGAAGGAAAACCCCCTCCACATCCTAAGACCTTGCACAAACCTTAACTTACCTTTTATTTACTACATATGCTACCCCAAGCCAGCAGGAACTCTCACTCCATTTAGATAATGATAATCAAATTATCCAGACTTGGAAGAACATGGTTTATAGATTTTGGTCTAAATTTAATACAAAAATGCAGTAGGTCCTTGTTTGGAAGAGTTTATTAAGGGTTAGCAAAGAAAAAGCTTTTTCAATAGTCTATAACTCTCTAATGGCCTTTTTCAAATAAAATGGGAAAGAATTTGAAAAGAAACCTATATCAGTGAGCTGCAATTGTAACATTACAGTACAGGTCTATAAATCTTGACATGTTCAGAAGATTGCCTAAACCAGCAATACAATCTGTCCAAACCTCATTGTCTCCACGACCAGCCAGACTCATTTTAAGAAATGTATGTGGTCTTCAACCTAATTTTATCACCTTCATTTGTAAACTAGTCAATCAATCAAAGCATCCTGTGAGTCTAAATAGAAAAAGGAGTGCATTTTCAGGCGTTTCCAGACAGCACAGCCGAAAATTAATCTCCACTTGATCAGACGTTCCTTGCCCTCATCTCAATAGACCATCATTAGGGTCAGCAATGTATATTAAAAATAGAGTTGCAGCCAACTGTTCGCCAGGGATTCTCTGCGAGCTACCTGCTGCCAGATCAGTGAGCTCATGGCTCCCTAGGAGCCTGCAAGAGAAAGCTGGGCTCATCTGGGAAAGAGCAGCCTAAAAATAAAGTTTAAAATGGGGAAAGGAGAATTGTCAAGAAATTCAGCTGCTCCACCAGCTGTTTCTTGCACCCTGAGCGTGATGAAATGTAAAAAGGGATCCCAGATGAGACCTCATCATGTCATCCCTCTCCTACTTTCCTTATTGAATACCTGCAGGCATTATTCATACACATTTTCTTACTTATGTATGTATTTACCATAGGGGAATGAGACTGAGCCTGGTCAGGTTGATGTTAAGGAATAGAATAGAATCAACCAGGTTGGAAGAGACCTCCAAGATCATCCAGTCCAACCTAGCACCCAGCCCCAGCCAGTCAACCAGACCATAGCACTAAGTGCCTCATCCAGGCTTTTCTTGAACACCTCCAGGGATGGTGACTCCACCACCTCCCTGGGCAGCCCATTCCAATGCCAATCACTCTCTCTGCCAACAACTTTCTCCTAACATCCAGCCTAGACCTCTGCCGGCACAGCTTGAGACTGTGTCCCCTTGTTCTGTTGCTGGTAGCCTGGCAGAAGAGACCAACCCCACCTGGCTACAGCCTCCCTTCAGGTAGTTGTAGACAGCAATGAGGTCACTCCCGACCCTCCTCTTTTCCAGGCTGCACACCCCCAGCTCCCTCAGCCTTTCCTCACAGGGCTGTGCTCCAGGCCCCTCACCTGCCTTGTTGCCCTTCTCTGGACACGTTCCAGCACCTCAACATCTCTCTTGAACTGAGGAGCCCAGAACTGGACACAGCACTCAAGGTGTGGCCTGACCAGTGTTGAGTACAGGGGAAGAATAACCTCCCTCGTCCTACTGGCCAGTGCCCTATGCCCCAAAGCCATAATTCCTACTTTGCCAACATCGAGTTGATGGCTGTTGTTAGTGGGCACTTTTGGTGCACTGCTGTCCCGTGCATAAAACAAGGTTAGACTGGATGATCTTGGAGGTCTCTTCCAACCTGGTTGATTCTGTGATTCTATGATTCTAAGGTATGTTGGGACGGACCCGTCCTCTCCCTTGCAGCTGCTTTTCTCACCTCAAACCACACTGAGAAGCCAGTAGTCTGCTGTAATGGGTCTTGTGGCAATTTCCACTTTGTGCAGGAGTGGAGTCTCCTCCACTTTGTGCAGGAGTGGAGGTNACCACACTGAGAAACCAGTAGTCTGCTGTAATGGGTCTTGTGGCAATTTCCACTTTGTGCACGAGTGCTCTACAAACAGCAAAGCCACCAACTGCTTGTGGGGAGCCATGGCTGAGGAGCCCTGAGACCCTGCTCTAGCTGAGTGGGTGCTGTTTGAGGTGGCACAAGCAAGAGCAGCCCCAAGGCTGCTATAGCTGTGCTGGAGGCTGAGCTGTGCTGAGGAAGGTGGGCTGACTGTCTGCAGTTCTGGAGCCCTCAACACAAGAAGAACATGGAATTGTTAGAGCGAGTCCAGAGCAGGCCACGAAGATGATCAGAAGGCTGGAATAGCTCTGCTATTAGAACAGGCTACAAGAGTTGGGGCTCTTCAGTCTGGAGAAGAGGAGGCTTTGAGGAGACCTTAGAGTGGCCTTCCAGTGTCTGAAGGGGACCTACAGGAAGGCTGGGGAGGGACTATTGACAAGGTCTTGTAATGACAGGATGAGGGATAATGGGTTTAAACTGGCAGAGGGGAGATTCAAACTAGATGTTAGGAAAGGGTTCTTTGCAGTGAGGGTGGTGAGACACTGGCACAGGTTGCCCAGGGAGGTCGTGGAGCACAGAATCACCCAAGGTGATCTTTGATCACGACCTCCCTGGAGGTGTTCAAGGCCAGGTTGGATGAGGCCTTGAGTGACCTGTTCTAGTGGGAGGTGTCCCTGCCTATGGCAGGGGGTTGGAAGTGGATAATCCTAGAAGTGTCTTCCAACCTAAACCATTCTATGATTCTATGATTATTTGATCTCCAGCACACCCCCAAAAAAGAAGAAAACCCATTTAATATTTCTAACTGACACACATCATCATTTCCACCAGGATACTGCGCTACCCTACGCAGAAGAGCTGCAGCTGGGAGGATGTGCTGCCTACCAGCCACCAGTAATTCAAAACCACAGCACAGAGGTTCCTTGTATTGTCCACAGCCAGTGGATTTATTTGTGAAATAAACAGTGGTGGGAAGAAAAGCCACACACATACCCCAAATAGTGAAGAAACTGATATTTGCACTTCATGCATGGAGGACAATATTGAAAGATACTTCATCTTTAAATAAAATAACTCCAGTAACTCCAGCAAGGCCAAGGAGAAACAGATACAAGCTATAAAACAGCACAAAGGGGTCCCCAACATAAGAGAGACATTGACCTGTTGGAGTGGGTCCAGAGGAGGGCTACAAAGATTATCAGAGGATTGGAGCACCTCTCCCATGAAGACAGGCTAAAAGAATTGGGGGTGTTTGGCCTGGAGAAAAGAAGTCTCCAGAGAGACCTTATAGTAACATTTAAGTATCTGAAGGGGACCTACAGCAAGGCTGGGAAGGGACTGTTCAGAAGGACTTGTAGTGATAGGATAAGGGGCAGTGGTTTGAAACTGGAGCAGGGGAGATTTAGGCTGAACATCAGGAGGAAATTCTTTACAATGTGACTGGTGAAATATTGGAAGAGATTGCCCAGAGATGTGGTTGAGACCTTGTCCCTGGAAACATTCAAGATCAGACTTGATGTGGCCCTGGGGAGGTTGATCTAGTTGGAGGTGTCCTTGCTGACTGCAGGGGCAAGATGACCTTTGAGGGTCTCTTCCAAACCAGTGCAATCTGTGAATCAGTGAACGTTATCCCTGGCTGCTAACCTTATCTATCTGCCTAGAACAGGTCCTACCTTTGAGGTGGCAAGAGAAAGTGGTGGCTGTTCCCAGTACACTCTTCCCTCTGTGCAGTGCATCTAATTAAGTGAATGCTGATGCAGAATCCAACCACTTCAATCTTGTTCAAGTATTTGACTCTTACTGAGAAAAGAAGTTGGGACATAGCTACAGATCTGTTCTAAAGGGCACAGCCCAGGTCCTGGTGGTGTCAATGAGAAGACTCCTGTTGTCCCTAGGTGGAGCCCAAAGCAAGGCTAGATGGAAGCTGGTCTGGATCAGGTTGGGGGCAGTTTGCAGAAACGTTGATTCATACTTGAATTTTCCTTGGAAAATGCAAGAGGATTTCAGGGACTTTAAAACATCCTTCTCACACTTCCAAGAAAAAAGAAGCTTATAATCAAGTGGCTCTACCCCAACCTACATAACCTTATTCAGTGACTGGGGACCACTTTCCCCAGAGGTTTTTACTCCTTTAAGTAAAGATGTTAGCCATTTGGGAACTGGGCCTTCAGCTTCTGCTGGGTGCCTCTTAGTGCAGCAAGAACTGTTTGCTGGATGATGTGGTGGATGCAGTGGGTGTTTTAGATTAATGATTGTGTGATTCTTGGCCATCTGCTTCTTGTTTGCTGGTGCAGGTGACAACCTTGGCAGAACAAGATGAGATGAGGAAGCACATACACCGTGCAGGGCCCTATGCCCCCCACTTACACTCCTATAAATCCAGAACTGGTGGCTTTCCTTTTCTAAAGAGGTGGTTCTGATTTACACCACCCCTTATGAATACTTCAGCGACTGCAAAGTTGAAGCAGGAGGGATGGTTCACATGCAGCAGCATGAGAGGTGGTGGTGGTCAACCACCAGCGGCTGCATGGACCAAAGAGGAGCTATAATGAAAACATTAACGTGGATATTCTGAATAGAAGGCTGCTCAGAAGCTTGGGGCTTCAGATAAAGTGGACTTTTCAGGATGATTAGCCCATAATCTTTGACCACCAAGCTTTGCAAGAACAAAACTTTTTTGCACTTACATATCTACACCCAATTTCCAGCAACTTTAGAGCTGATTCTTCCTCTTTTCAAGTCTTTCTTTCCACAAGGGGTCATTGCAGAGCAGAGCAAGGATGACTTCAGAAACGGGGGGGATTTTTTTTTCCTTTCAGAAGCCTGGTAGACATTTGGTTGCAATTATTTTAACTGGACTCCTTAGGAGTACTGATTTCTAGCTGAAAAATACCATCATGCCTTAAGAATTATGAATTGATCGGTGATCATGTCAGTTACGTTAAAGGCTGAGCAATGGTTCAGTGCCACGAGATTGCTTTTAACAAAATAGTGGCAGAAAGAACCAGTCCAGTGCGGGAAATATGTGGAGATTTGCATCTGGGAATAAACACAGCACTTAAAAATGGCAACAGAATTCACAGGATCACAGGATCATAGGGTGTTAGGGGTTGGAAGGGACCCGAAGAGATCTCTGTTAAGCCTTTATAGAATCTTAGAATCAAGCAGGTTGGAAGAGACCTCCAAGATCATCCAGTCCAACCTAGTACCCAGCCCTATCCAGTCAGTTAGACCATGGCACTAAGTGCCTCATCCAGGCTTTTCTTGGACACTTCCAGGGACGGTGACTCCACCACCTCCCTGGGCAGCCCATTCCAATGCCAATCACTCTCTCTGGGATGAACTTTCTCCTAACATCCAGCCTAGACTTCCCCCGGCACAACTTGAGAATGTGTCTCCTTGTTCTATTGCTGGGTTCCTGGCAGAAGAGAATGACCCCTACCTGGATAGAACCTCCCTTCAGGTAGTTGTAGACAGCAATGAGGTCAGCCCTGAGCCTCCTCTTCTCCAGACTGCATACCCCCAGCTCCCTCAGCCTCTCCTCACAGGGTTTATGTTCCAGGCCCCTCACCAGCTTTGTTGCCCTTCTCTGGACATGTTCCAGCACCTCAACATCTCTCTTGAATTGAGTGGCCCAGAACTGGACACAGCACTCAAGGTGTGGCCTGCCCAGTGTTGAGTACAGGGGAAGAATAACCTCCCTCATCCTACTGGCCACTCTGTTCCTGATCCAGGCCAGGATGCCATTGGCTCTCTTGGCTACCTGGGAGATCATGGAGTCCAACCCTCCTGCCAGAGCAGGACAATACTATCTAACACAGATCACAGAGGAGCACATCCAGACAAGCCTTGAAAGTCTCTAGAGAAGGAGACCCCACAACCTCTCTGGGGAGCCTGTTCCAATTCTATGTGGTCATTAGGATAAAAGGAGGAAACAAGGAGATGCCTCTGAACTAAAAATTAAATTCAGCCATAAGATATCTGCAAGGAATATCCCAACCAATTGTCAACCATCCATCTACTGTTGACTCCCAGATAAGTGCCTGATCTTCTGTTCTTCTCTCCCCCCACTTCCTTTGGTTTGTCAAGTAAGGCCTTTTCAATAATTCAGGCAAATGACCTGATAAATACAAATAATTGAGCAGATGAAGCTTAAAAATAAAAACATATTTTATCACATGTAAGTCAAAAAGTAATCATATAATTAATGGGTGAAAAACAGAGAGAAAGATTGCCAGAGATTAAGATTAAGCCCTGCAGAAGAGAATGTTCTAACTAGAAATTGGTTTAATTAATAGCACATTTTACATAATGATTACAGTGTAATTGCGCTGACTAGCAGAGTGTCATTAAATATATCCATGCTCCTTTACAACACCCTCAGGCTAAAAATAATGAGTTACATTGAAAATCACTGTGCAACAGGTTCATAAATAACATTTAAGCCTATACAAGGCGAATACTTATAAATAATAAATATTTGCCTTTTGTAATTGAAGAAAAAATGACAGCCTTCTTTTTCCCCCCCCCCCCCTTCTCCCTGCCACCCTGTAGATTGTCATGGTTGTAAGGCTGAAGAGATTTTTTTCCCCCCCTCTCGTTCTCCAGCGAGTGCTGAATAATTTATTCGAATGCTAATCTTCCACAGAGTCTGACTTTGAGGAACAAAATATTCCTACATAAAGAATAAATGCCAAGTTGCTTATTACCACCTTCTTCCTTTCACTTTGCATGGTGCATTCTCCCCTGCCCCCCCCAAAAAATATCACAGTCTATTACAGATGTCAAAGGAAGTTAGTGGGCAGGTGTCTGGGGTTCTAATTTAAATTCCCAGAGACTCTAATAATTTTGATAGAACTGATGACAATTTATATTAATTGCCCTTCCCTCTCCCCTCCACTCCTTCTTGGAAGTGAGAGGAAAAGGTAAGCCCACCCAAATAAATCAGTCTCACTCAATTGGGAAGTTAAAAAGGAAAACAAGTTTAACAATAACTTTAAAAGGGTATCAAAGGTAGGGAGGTTACAAAAGGTGTAGGGAAAGAAGAATAACAAATACAAAAAGGTATGAATACAACCCGAGTTTGTGATGGTGATGACCACGTGTGTGGAGAGATGCAGAGGGCTGCAGTGTGGTCCTGAGAGAGATGTGGAGTGGTCCAGAGAGAGTGAGAACAGGAAGTCCCCCTGCTTTTATGGGACAGGAAGGGGGAGTGGGCTAACCGTCACCTGGGGGTGTTCAGACCCACTCCTGAGGAGGGGTCAGGACCACCCGAGGTCAAGTGTGGAGTTCAGGGACACTCCTCCTGGAGTGTTAACCGTATACAGCAGGTCTTCTTCCAGAAGAGTTACATTCCCTTTACAGGATCAGAGGATCACAGGTTGGAAGGGACCCAAAGAGATCATCGAGTCCAACCCCTCTGTCAGAGCAGGACAATCCTATCTAACACAGATCGCAGAGGAACACATCCAGACAGGCCTTGAAAGGCTCCAGAGAAGGAGAGGATTATTGTCATTATTGTTTATTAATTTAAACATCGCAGACTCACAGAATTTCTGAGATTGGAAAAGACCTTCAAGCTCATGGACTCCAATCATTAGTTTCACACTGACAAGTCCTTGACTAAACCCAATCCCTCAGCACAACATCTGATCACTATGAATCGCTATGGTTGGAAAGAACCACCAGGATCATCCAGTCCAACCTTCATCCCAGCATCCTTCATCACCAGACCATAGCCTCAAGCACCACATCCACTCTCCTTTTAAACACCTCCAGGGATGGAGACTCCACCACCTCCCTGGGCAGCCTGTTCCAGTGCCTGACCACTTGCTCAGGAAAGAGCTTCCTCCCAACATCCAACCTGAACCTCCCCTGATGCAACTTGAGGCCATTTCCTCTTGTCCTATCATTAGTAATTACCCTTTCTCCCCAAATGTTCATCATCCTCAAAGCTGTTATGTAGCAACAGCTGCTCCTCAGCTCTAAAAAGGACGACATCATAAACCTGATAACTTTTTAATCTGTATGTTTTCTCTGGTGGCTCAGGAGTATCTAATAAACCCAGGTTTGATTTCATATTAGCACTAGGCTGACATTTCAAAGACACCCCTCCCGCCCCCCCCCAAATGGTTTGGGTTTAGCTGCCTTACCAAATGCAGCAACCTCTCCAATGTCAAAATATATCAATACACAGAAACCTCTGTTCAGGAGATGGAAATCTTCTCCAGCTCTACAACCTTGCAGTGAGGTGTAGCTCCCACCAGTGCCTGGGCCATGTTTTGGGCACCTCACTCCAAGAAAGACATTGAGGTGTCCAAGTGAGTTTCAGAGAAGGGCAACAATGGAGTTGCTGTCCCTGGAGGTGTTCCAGAAAAGCCTGGATGAGGCACTCAGTGCCATGGTCTGGCTGATTGGACAGGGCTGGGTGGTAGGTTGGACTGGATGAGCTTGGAGGTCTCTTCCAACCTGGCTGATTCTATGGTTCTATGAAGAAAGCTGGTGAAGGGTCTGGAGAACAGGTCTGGTGAAGAGTGACGGAGGGAACTGGATTTGCTCAGCCTGGAGAAGAGGAGGCTAAGGGGAGACCTTTTGGCTCTCTGTAGCTCCCTGAAAGGAGGTTAGAGCCAAGTGGACATTGGTATCTTTCTCCCTAGTACCAGGTGATAGAATGAAAGAAAATGGCTTTAAATTGTGCCAGGGGAGCTTTAGGTTGGAGATTTAGAACAATTTCTTTCTTTCAACAGTGGTCAGGCATTGGAACAGGCTGCCCAGGGAGGTGATAGAGTTGCTATCCCTGTAGGTGTTCAAGGAATATGTGAATGTGGCACTTGGAGACATGGTTTAATGGTCATGGTGGTCTTAGGTTGATGGTTGGACTCAATGATCTTAGAGGTCTTTTCCAACCCAAACAGTTCTATGCTTCTATGTTGGTGTCATCAAAAGGTGGGACTGGTTGAGTGTCTTCTTTTCCAGTGACAGAAGTGGGTTAATAACTTGAGTATTAGGGGAAAGGGAGAAGTGCAGTACTGCTGAAATGTTTGTCTCTGAGTGTAGAGAGCTCAATCTTGGCGTCAAATGAATCAAGAATGATAATAAAAGTGGAAGAATTTCACCTGCCTGAAACATGAGTGCACAGGCTGGGCACTGGATCACCAAGTCTTGGGGCAGTCAGATGATTTTGATGCATGTGCAGGTACATTTTGTAATGATGGTGAGATATTTGCTGATATTCTCATGCTCCTTGGTACAGAAACAGGAATGTAATACTGTGATTCTAGAAACAGAAACTTTATCTTGCCTGTGTGAGCATCTACAACGGAAAAATAGCAGTTGGCATTTGGGAAACATGGCATTTGCTGGCAATAAAACATTCCCAGGGTGAAGGGAGAAGGAAAGATCTCATGTTGCATGAAGAGGATTCTTTGGGGTTTGGATGATACAAAATCCAGTTGTTCATAACCATTTATTCATCATAGTATCACAATCTCACAGTATCATCAGGGTTGGAAGAGACCTCACAGATCATCAAGTCCAACCCTTCACCACAGAGCTCAAGGCTAGACCATGGCACCAAGTGCCACGTCCAATCTTGCCTTGAACAGCTCCAGGGACGGCGACTCCACCACCTCCCTGGGCAGCCCATTCCAGTGGCCAATGACTCTCTCAGTGAAGAACTTTCTCCTCACCTCGAGCCTAAACTTCCCCTGGCGCAGCCTGAGGCTGTGTCCTCTCGTTCTGGCGCTGGCCACCTGAGAGAAGAGAGCAACCTCCCCCTGGCCACAACCACCCCTCAGGTAGTTGTAGACAGCAATAAGGTCACCCCTGAGCCTCCTCTTCTCCAGGCTAAACAATCCCAGCTCCCTCAGCCTCTCCTCGTAGGGCTGTGCTCGAGGCCTCTCACCAGCCTCGTCGCCCTTCTCTGGACACGCTCAAGCATCTCAATGTCCCTTCTAAACTGGGGGGCCCAGAACTGAACACAGTACTCAAGGTGTGGTCTAACCAGTGCAGAGTACAGGGGCAGAATGACCTCCCTGCTCCTGCTGGCCACACCATTCCTGATGCAGGCCAGGATGCCATTGGCTCTCTTGGCCACCTGGGCACACTGCTGGCTCATGTTCAGGTGGGTATCAATCAGCACCCCCAGATCCCTTTCTGTCTGGCTGCTCTCCAGCCACTCCAACCCCAGCCTGTATCTCTGCATGGGGTTGTTGTGGCCAAAGTGCAGCACCCTGCACTTGGAGCCATTGAATGCCATCCCCTTGGACTCTGCCCATCTGTCCAGGCAGTCAAGGTCCCGCTGCAGAGCCCTTCTTCCCTCCAACCCAGCCACATCAGCCCCCATATCTTCTCTACCACCTAAATGAACATAAGTAAAATTTTCTTGTCCAAGTTGGACATTTTTTTCCCACTCTTTTATTGAAGTAGGAATGTTACACCTTTCTATCCACAAGGAAACAGCCCCTTTTTGTCATTAACCTGAACACTGCACAGCAGAAAATGAAACCCAACGTAGATTTGGAGAGTTTGGTAAAGCAAGAGAAGTGTCTATTTAAGTGGACTCTGTGTAGTGGTAGAGCAGATCATGGGGAGCAGATTATAGAATTAACCATGTTGGAAGAGACCTCCAAGGTCATCCAGTCCAGGTTTTCTGTCTCAGTCAAAAGAGAAAACAATATATGCATTGTTTTTGACCATATCACTAACCTCTTTTCTTTATTTCTAATCCTTTTTGCAGCTTACAGCATCCCACTGGGATCTCCGGAGCCTACTTCATTCACTTCGCAGAAGGCGCCCGCAAAGGCAGGAGTGGACAACCAATGGAAACCTAGGCTGAGGAGGCTGGAGAGCAACTATTTCTTACATATCACACCAGAAATGCCTTTGTCAACATTCATCAGCCCTGCTGGCAGCTCTGGGAGGTAAGAAATACTGCACGTTCCCCCTTTTATCATTAGGGGACTGACAAAAAGTTAGCTTAGGTGACTGGTATTGCATCACACAAGTCAAAAGTGGAGGCAAACAGGCCAGGAGTTCTTCGCCCTTTGTCTTTGCTTGGGTTTCTGACATAGCAGTCCACTGATGAAACTTTTGAAAGAAGAGGAAGCTGAGGGGAGACCTTCTGGCTCTCTACAACTACCTGAGGGGAGGTTGTAGCCAGGTGGAGGTCAGTCTCTTATCTCAAGCAAACAGTTCTTAACGCTGGAGCTAATAACATTACAAAGAGACTGACATTCTTCAGCACCTTGTTTGTCTGTGGTGCTGTGTGCTGCCCAGGCTCTCTGTGCCCGAGGCTGTCCTCAGTGCACACAGAAGTTCCAGGAGGTTGACAAGGGTTATGTGTTGAAGCTCCACAGAGCAAGATGGGTTTCTGGAAATCCTGGCCTGAGCCTTGCCTTGATCTAGGCTCACACCACTTAGGCTCACTAGGTGCTGTGGCACAGTGTAGTGCCAAGATAAACCATGCAATCACAGAATACCAGTGTGCTGGGGGTTGGATGGGACCTCTGGAGATCATCTAATCCAACTCCCCTGCTAAAGCAGGGTTGCCCACAAAAGGATGCCCAGGATTACAATGTCCAAGTGTGTTTGGAATCTCTCCAGAAAAAGAGACTCTAGACCTTTGGGCAGTTTAGCCCAGGACTCTGGCACCCTCAAAGCAAAGAATTTTCTCCTCCTGCTCAGATGGAAATTCCAGATGGGTTCCAGTTTGTGCTTGTTGTCCCTCCTTGTGTTGCTGGGCACCAAAGAGGAGTCTGGCCCCATCCTATTGCCCACAACCTTTAGCTCTTGCTGAGTACTGAAAAGATCTGCTCTCAGACTGCTTTTCTGCAGGCTAAACAGCCCCAGATCTCTCAGCCCTTCCTCATAAGAGATAGTTCTACATCTTTTCATAGAATCAACCGGGTTGGAAGACACCTTCAGTTCTACTTCTCTTTGATGGGGACACCAGATGCTTCCACCACAGCTACCTTCCACCTGTGTAGCTTAGCAGCAGTATCCTTCCCGCAGCCTTATCATTTCTGACCCTACTCTCCTGTTCTCCTTGGGAGGATTGAAAACAGTCAGTAAAACCTTTTAAAACTTACCTCCTGGCAGGATCCTCCTCTGTGTCCCATCAGGTCACTTGTGGTGCCATGTCACCAACACAGCCCTTTGGCAGGTCTTTTCTGCATGAAGGCTGCAGAGCAGTGTCAGTGTCTCCCCAGCTTGCAGTGCAGACAGAGACTGGAGCAGTGCACTGAGTTGTCAGGGAGCTGTGCTCTCAGGGCTCTGTCCTCAGTAAGAGCCACCTCCTGACTGCCGTGATGAAAGGTTGAGCAGTGTTTTTACACATTAAAGTGCTCCAAAAGAAAAGCAGATCAGGAATTGCATGCCTTGGACCTTGAAGAGGAATGCAGCTTTTTGTAAAGAGCACCAAAATTCTTCCCCCACCCTCCACCCCCCCGCTTTTTTTTTTCTAGAGTTAATTTGTCCCTTGATTAATTAATTTAGCCCAATCATTTGGGACACAGGAAATGTGATGCATCAGTGTTTTATTCAGGTCCTGATCCAAAGCCAGTTGACAGCAGAGGTTCTACAAAGGCAACTAATTTTTATTGTCATTATTGCAGAAAAAAATGGGGGGTGCTTTTCACCACAGAAAAAGAAATACCACCCCCACCCCCCCCAGCAGATTTAAACTGCTTAAATTCACTTAGCCAAAGCAAAGCCACAATCCTTCCAGCCAAGTACAAAAGGGCAGAATTTAATCCAAGTAGAAAGGTTAAGAAAGATGAAGAAAGAATTGTCTTCCCCTGTTTATTCACTGCTACTGGGCAATCATCTCATTTTCAGTCTCACGTCTCTATTTCAGACCACATATGGCAGTAATATTGGATCTTCCCCACTGCAGCTTAACCATGACTAAACAGCTTGATGAATGTCATGCATCTTATCATCATACATGCATATTTTTAAATATAATTCACTTTTGAGCTGCACCCTTGTGCAGTGGTGAATGAAAACAGTTAAGATTTCTTCCACTGTCTGCCTTTAAATGTATTAAACAGCCCTGCTGTCAATAGATTATATTCTTGTACAATGATAATAGCCCAAAAAACTAAGAGGCCTTGTCAGGAATTGCAGTTGTCACAGTTTGATGCAAATGATTTTACTTGGTGTTCATCTGCTGCACAATCATCTCATAATCTGGATATACATCACAGCATGACATGTAAATTTCCTGCTACTCTGCTTTCATTTCCAGAGGCAGCAATCAAATGAAAACCATTCAACCTCACCAAAATGTATAAATAATTTTCATTCAAACATATTAACAGTCAAAATATGAGAATTTATCACAAGGCACTATGCCTTTTAAGAAGCAATAAAGACTTTACTTTTTAAGCATATTTCTACTTAGAAAAGTACTATGAACAGTAACTTGCAATTTGAAAAGAGGATTTAAAAGTCCAGGCAGAACACCTCATCTTCAAACATAAGGGTCTGGATGCTGCTTTGCTACAAGTGCTGCCTGGAAGAAAACAGCCTGGGAAAGGGTTGGGGAGAAGGGGAACAGACTTTGCTTCCGAGGCAATACTATTCAAATGGCTGTTTGCTCCCCAGTTTTTCCCCATAAAATAAACATAAGACTTCAGATACAAAGAACAGAAAATAAAATACTGTGCCCCAGAATCTGATGAGATGGGAATGAAGATTTAGTTTAGTCCTTCATTTTTTGTTCAGACTCTAGATTAGGTTTTCAAAGAAGCATAGAATCAGTCAGTGGAAGGGACCACAAGAATCATCTAGTTCCCACCCCCCTGCCAGGGGTTAATTTAGTTAAGCATTATTTTATTTTCCTATTGATCACCATTGACACTGGCACAGGTTGCCCAGGGAGGCTGTGGATGCTCCCTCCCTGGAGGTGTTCAAGGCCAGGTTGAATGAGGCCTGGAGCAACCTGGTCTAGTGAAAGGTGTCCTTGCCCACGGCATGGGCATTGGAACTACATGATCTTTAAGGTCCCTTCCAAACTAAATCATTCTATGAATCTACAAACCATCCACTCTTAAAGGGAGTTTACAGGCATGAAGGGCCCCCAAAAGACCTCATTTCAAATTCATCCCAGGAAATGCAAAAATAGCACACAAGGATTAGACTGAATTCCAGGCCCATCAGTGCCAGCTGTCAATCCTCTCCTTCCTATTGAAAACAACAACAGAAGAAGGGAAATATTTCTTGGCAGTGAAGCTGAGCAGGAGATGCAAGCCTGGCAGCATCTCCCAGCTGGGTGGATCTGCTGAAGTGGAGGCTGGCTCTTTCAGCAGCAAATGGCTTCAAAAGCCATCCAGAGCTTCATGGTGCCCTGTGCGCTCCCATGCCACAGGACTGCCATTTCCACCACTCCCAGCATGTTGGTAGAGGTCTTTGTTGTTGGTCCTGCTTTTAGAGGAGATGTTGAGATGCTTGGCTCTGGATCTGTCTGCCAGAGCAGGTTGAAAGAGACCTCCAAGCTCATCCAGTCCAACCTAGCACCCAGCCCTAGCCAATCAACCAGACCGTGGCACTAAGTGCCTCATCCAGGCTTTTCTTCAACACCTCCAGGGAATGTGACTCCACCACCTCCCTGGGCAGCCCATTCCAATGCCAATCACTCTCTCTACCAACAACTTCCTCCTAACATCCAGCCTAGACCTCTCCTGGCACAACTTGAGCCTGTGAACAAAGGATGCTTTCCTGTTCTTCCTAATAGTGATGCTGGAAAAAAATATTGCTGCCTCCCTCAAAATGGGGTGATTTTTTTTGAGCAAGAGGTAAAAACTGCTAAGGTGACAGTTTTCCCATTTCTCCAGTGAGTGTGTCTGAGGAAGTAGAAGTGCAATAACCTGGGGTACAGCAGGCTCAGCCATTTGAAATAAAACTTTGCAGTACTAATGTTTTTGTAACTGCTTTCATATTGTAATGATATTTTTCCAAGCACTGGTTTTATTTGATCTTAAATACCTTTTTGGGAAAGTCCAGTGAGCTGACTCTAATAAAATCATGCTATTGAAAAAAGGTTTAAGTGGAATGTTCAGAATAAATTACAAAACTGCATGCAAGAATACCAGCTAGTGCTGCAATAAAAAGCTGGAAATGAGGATTCTTGCAATATATTTTAAAGAAGTAGTATACTTTTTTTTTTCTTCTTCTTCTTCCTTCATTTTTTTTCTTTCTCACAGCATGTTTCATAATAGAAAGCCTCCATAACCTGAAAGAGGGTGAATGACTAACCAAGGAATAAACTAACAAAGCAACTGCACTTAAAAACAATCATAGGAACACAGAATGGTTTAGCTTGGAAAGGACCTCAAGGATCGTCCAGTTCCAACCCTCTGCCATAGGCAGGGACGTCTGCCACTAGGACAGATTGCTGAAGGCCTCATCCAGCCTGGCCTTGAACACCTCCAGGGAGTTTGTGGAGCACATTATTTTCTTTCTCACAGCATGTTTCATAATAGAAAGCCTCCATAACCTGAAAGAGGGTGAATGACTAACCAAGGAATAAACTAACAAAGCAACTGCACTTAAAAACAATCATAGGAACACAGAATGGTTTAGCTTGGAAAGGACCTCAAGGATCGTCCAGTTCCAACCCTCTGCCATAGGCAGGGACGTCTGCCACTAGGACAGATTGCTGAAGGCCTCATCCAGCCTGGCCTTGAACACCTTCAAGGAGGTTGTGGAGCACATTGGCTGATTCTGTGCTCCACAACCTCCCTGGACAACCTGTGCCAGTGTCTCACCGCCCTCACTGCAAAGAACCCTCTCCAAACATCTAGTTTGAATGTCCTCTCTGCCAGTTTAAACCCACTACCCCTCATCCTATCATTACAAGACCTTGTCAATAGTCCATCCCCAGCCTTCCTATAGGTTCCCTTCAGATATTGGAAGGTCACTCTAAGGTCTCCTCGAAGCCTTCTCTTCTCCAGGCTGAAGAGCCCCAGCTCTTGTAGCCTGTCCTCGTAGCAGAGCTGCTGCAGCCCTCTGAGCATCTTTGTGGCCCTCCTCTGGACTCATTCTAACAGTTCCATGTCCTTCTTGTGTTGGGGGCTCCAGAACTGCACACAGAACTCCAAGTGGGGTCTGAAATAAAACCCCCTTGATTTCCCCACCCCCCCAAGGTAATATATTTCACAGCATTTTCAATAACTTCAGGGAGATAGTAGGAAAAAGTAATTCTGTTCCATTTTGCTGTAGCAAACTAACTAAATGACATCATGCTTAGACTGTTGGATTTCACACACACACAGACCCTTTGTATCAGGAGTTGGTGTCAAGAAAATGACACAGATGTTTTTTCTCCATGCTCTGGAAGGTCTTGAAGAGTCCATAAGAGTATTGCAGAATCTAACCAAGTTTTTTATCAAGTTCCTCTGTCCCATAAATCAGGCAGTTGAGTTCCTGTGATTGCATCTAGCTCTAGAGTGGAGCAGGATTCACCTCCAGATAAGCATCATTTCTCTTTCTGTCTGACTTCTGCTAGGCATCACAAGAGAACTAAGGAAGACTTTTCCAGTTGTGACACATCTGTGTTTTGAATTGCAGTCTGAACACTTCTGTTAAAATGTTTAAGAGCAACCTGGTCTAGTGGGAGGTGTCCCTGCCCATGGTACTGGGGCTTGGAACTAGGTCATCTTTAAGGTCCCTTGCAGATCAATCCATTCTATGGTTCTATGAAGCACAAACCAAACTGGGACTTGTAGAGAGGTTGGTGACCCCATGCAGATGGTGTTTTGGAGCAAAAGACGTGACAAAATCTTGGTGAATCTGTGTAAGCACCTACAGAGCACTACAAGTGTCCTCTCAGGTGCTCACCCTCTTGCTGGATGTACAGGAAAGCTTGTCAGGATTGCCCACATGACATGCTTGTTCCACCAGCACATAAGCTCATCTCTTTTAGCTGCACCAACTTTGCAGCAGCCTGAGAGGCAAGGGTAGGACATCTCTGCAGTCATGGCTGACCCTTCAGCCTAGGGGTGGTAGCCTGCAAGACAGCTCATCCAGTCTAGCTGCTGCCCTGATTGAGTGGAGGTGTCAACTGGAGCAGCAAGCTTTAAAGAGGGTTTTGATGGAGGACAGTGTTGTAGATGACAGTATGACAGGCTGCAAGGAGGGATGTGTGCTTAAATATTAATCCACAGCAGCTTTAATGCCACTGCTGATATGTTCCTTTCCTTTTTAAGAACTTCACATGAGCAAGTGACTTGTTGCCTTGTTATACTCTTCTGCTTAGACTCTCTGTTGGGTCCATGTAGAGGATGTCTGTTTAGGAAGAGAGAAGCAAAGCTAAAGGACCCAAACTAACAGCTCTTAGCCAAAGCTTCTTTTTCATATGCCAGCTCTCCTCAAGCAGAGGAGATATTGTTGTCAGTGGTCACCTGGAAATCCCTCCTGTCTGCAGCTACATGCACTATGAGGAGCTTGGATACTTGCTCAGCTCTGGTGACATTTGATTTCTGGGCCCAGTCTTCAGACAGAAACCTGAAAAATATCTTCTCACTGTCTTCTAATTACAACTTAATCTGGGGCCTGCTCAAAGCTGATGAACTTTCCTGTACCTCAGTGCCTTCAGCACAAAACTCAGATCCTCTTTGTTCTTCATGGCTTTCTGAAGTTTGCTCAAACATCTCCCAGCAAGTGCAGGTGAAAAGGAGTAAGTTAGGTCAAGATTGTTCCCTTCTGCCTTGCAGGAAGAGGTCTTCATGCTTCCAGCACACCCTTCAACCTGGACATCCAGCTGGACATCTTATGGTTGAACTTGGTGCTTAAAGGTCTTGTCTGATGAAAACCATTCTAAGATTCCACCACTTTGAGTCTGACCTCTGCCACCTTCTTTAACAGGCTCTTGCATGAGTGCAGTCTTCTCTAAAATCATGCTCCTTGCTACACTGACATCAGAATTCAGCCAGAACCTTGGTGTGATTACCTGGCCAGTTAGCTGCATGCTGGTAGGGTGCGATGGTTAATGGGGCAGAACTGGGAAGAAGGATTAAATAAAGACCTGGAGCATAAGTCCTGAGTGAGAAGTGAAAGCAGAAAGCTGGAAGCTCTGGATTCAGGATGTTGTAGGATGTGCTACAGCTGATGCTACAAAGTCCTTCAGAATGGGTGCTTATCTATTTTAGGGTTTTGCTGCCTACTCATTGCAAATTGGTTTGGTCAGAGCCCCATTAAATCAAAAACCAGAAGGCCACCATTGTAAGAAAGCATGGAATCAAACCAAGCTGGTGAGCCAGCAGTCCTGCTTGGGCCAAAACACTGCTCCAAGTGATAAGATCATATTTACTGGCACTGCTGAAGAAATGTAAAATGCTTTTTGGGTTGTGCAGCATCACCACTGGCCCTAGCATCAGCCACCCATGCCTGGCCCAGTTAACCTGTGTATCTGTCTGTTACTCACGAGGGACAGCCAAGCAGAAACACCAGCACAACAGGAGGGCTAAATTCTGCTCTCACATGCCTAAGCTTTGTGTTCCAATATTTAGCATTGGGGTTTTGTGGCAGAGAGTACACAAATCTAACAAGCCCATTTCAAGGCATAACTAATAACAGCAGAAAAAAACAGATTATCAGGTTTACTGTTGTAAGGACCAGAAAGGAGTTTGGAGTGAGGAGGGGGACTGGCCTCTTCTCCTAGGTACCAAGTGGTAGGATGAGAGGAATGGGACTCAAGTTACACCAAGGAAGGTTTGGGTTGGATATTAGGAAAAATTACTTCACCAACAGGGCCATCAGGCACTGGAACAGGCTACCCAGGAAACTGGTTGAGTTCTCCATCCCTGGAGGTGTTTAAAAGACATTTGGATGAGTAGCTTAGGGACATGGTCTAAGAGCTGTGTACAGGGAGGTGTTGTGTTATGGCTGGGCTTGATGATCCTTAAAGTCTTTTCCAACCACATAGTTAGAATGGTTCATGTTGCAAGGGACCTCAAGGATCATCCAGTTCCAACCCCCTGCCATAGGCAGAGACTCCTCCACAGTTCTGGGGTTCTCTGTGACCTGTCAGATCCATGTTTCACTGTGGCTCAGTGTGAGGCTGGAGCCCATGAATCCAGACCTGACTTCCACTATTGCTGCTTTTCCTAAGTTGATTCTTTTCTCTTTCCAAGAAGTGAATGATATTTATTTCCTTGGCTAATCAGAGGGTTCTAAGACTGACTGATAAAATAGGCAGTGAGCAGCTTAGCTAATAAAATGATTGCTCAGAACTCTTGGAGACTTGGCAAACACCATGCAGCTGCTGAGCTCTGGCCAAAGCACATCCAGTGGGGTGCTTTAGCATGTTTTGCAGGAGTTACTGACATTTCCTAGCAGGTTTTGCAGGAGTTCCTGACATTTCCTTCTGTTAGGGTTCTAAAAGGTGTCACAAAGTCTGGCAGCTGTTGTTTCTCAGCTTCTGGGGTGCACTCTGCTGTTTATCATAAGAAAAAAAACACACCCACAAACCAAACATCAGAACAGTTCCTGTGGTTTTCTTCTGCCCAGTTTCTAGCTGTCACAATGAATGGCTCACCCAGAGAAGTGTCCCTTTTGTCTTAACGAGTGCTAGTAAGAGCGATGCTTGCTCTGACCATACACAGAACCACAAAAGGAGAGCCTATACACTGCAATGTAAATTAACCACACAGTGATTTAGGCAACAAACCTGAAACCCCAAAAGATTTCAGGTCAAATCTTCCTTCTACTTCTAAAATCAGCTAAATCTGGATTTATATAGGTGTCACTGAGACCCTGACTGGCACTTCTGATCTACCAGACAAGGGAAATTAGCCGTCTTATCGAGACAGATGGCTCTGGTGTGGTCAGCATTAGACAGAGATGTAGCTGCTGAGAATGAAGCCAGCAGGCAGGGAATCTCAAGTGGAAGGAGCATAGATCCCTTGGGCTTCCAGAACTGGAGAGGCAGGAAGGGAAAAATAGTGTTTGGCTTAACAAAAGGCCTGCCTTCCTTCCTTGTGCAAGGGCACATGCCACTGATGGGGCTGAGGGAAAAGAAAGAAGGTGAAGATTTTCGGACGTTAGTGAGGTCTTATGGCACTAAATGCCATTCAGGAGCTAGGGAGAATCCTCCAGGTGTGTTTGTAGCACTCAAAGCTGTGATCCAGGCAACTGGATCCAATCATGATTCCTCTGTCAGCTAATCTTGGTGCCTAGAATGTCTAAAACCTGAAGGCATTTGTTTCCTTAAGGAACTGACTGCTTCTGTATGGACATGGAGGTTCTAACCCCACTCACACACTGAGCACTCCACTCTCACCCTGTGGGTAGGTAGCTAAGAGGGCCTAACATATGGTTCTGTGCCCAGTGGCAGACCAAGGCACCAAAATGTTCTGTGCTGTAATTTGAACTGTGTGGTGTCTTTGTAGGCTTGGGTCTGAGCCTTCTGGCTTTGCATGTCCAAATTGTGAGTAGAAACAATAGTGAGTTGGGCTCCATCTGGAATCATGGAGGCTGCTCAAAGTAGGACTGTCTAAAAAGTCCAGAAAGAAATGGGTCTGGGTGTCTGGAAGACTCTGATTTATCAGATCCTCCTTGAGGTTTCTATTGCTGCTGCTCCAGAAAGATGATGTCTGAGTCACCTTCCCTGGAGGTGTTCAAGCAAAGCCTGGATGAGGCACTTAGTGCCATGGTCTAGTTGATTGGACAGGGCTGGGTCATAGGCTGGACTGGATGAGCTTGAGGTCTCTTCTAACCTGGTAGATTCTATGATTCTATGAAGCTCTTTACTCCATGGTGAAGTACTTCAGATTTCTACCAGGGCATGAATCCTCAGTTTCTTGGAGGGAGCTGGGAAGGGATGGGAATTTGAAATGCTGCACTTTGAATCTCCGATGGACAAGTTCCACAAAGAAAACTGCTGAGTGCCAAGAAGCAATTTTCTTTGTGGAGCAGCCTTGCAATGTCCAATTCTAACTCAGCCTTTTTTTTATGGGGAATAAATACATACTCCACAAATTTTAATGACCACTCATATTTTTATTTCAGTAGCTTAAATATTTTTCTTTCAACTCTAGGAGGGGAAGGAGGTGGCACATTGCATACTGCTATCCCCCAAATTTTCTGCTGTGTGCCTTGGGCACTCCAGCAAGATTTTGCTACATTACAAGTTGGAATCACCAAGGAGTCCACCTGTCCTGAAGATCAACACTGTTGCCTTCTACCTAGTTAATCCAGGTAAGCAGGATCTTGCATCCATGCAGAGCCACCGTTGACTTGAGTGGGATCTGTCAGCCATTGAAGCCTTCACCACATCACTTCCGTTGCAGCATGAGACTGGTTTGTGAGAGAGAGCAAGCCCAGAAGAGGGCCACAAAGATGCTCAGAGAGTTGGAGCAGCTAGGGGGGTGGGAAAATCAAGGTTTTTTTATTTCAGACCCCACTTGGAGTTCTGTGTGCAGTTCTGGAGCCCCCAACACAAGAAGGACATGGAACTGTTAGAGTGAGTCCAGACAAGGGCCACAAAGATGCTCAGAGGGCTGCAGCAGCTCTGCTACGAGGACAGGCTACAAGAGCTGAGGCTTTTCAGCCTGGAGAAGAGAAGGCTTTGAGGAGACCTTAGAGTGACCTTCCAATATCTGAAGGCACCTACAGGAAGGCTGGGGATGGACTATTGACAAGGTCTTGTAATGACAGGATCAGGGGTAGTGGGTTTAAACTGGCAGAGGGGAGATTCAAACTAGATGTTTGGAGAGGGTTCTTTGCAGTGAGGGCAGTGAGACACTGGCACAGGTTGCCCAGGGAGCTTGTGGAGCACAGATTCACTCAACGTGATCAAAGATCAAAGATCACATTGGGTGATTCTGTGCTCCACAACCTCCCTGGAGGTGTTCAAGGCCAGGTTGGATAAGGCCTTCAGCAACCTGTTCTGGTGGGAGGTGCCCCTGCCTATGGAAGGGGTTAGAACTGGATGACCTTTGAGGTCCCTTCCAAACTAAACCATTCTATGTGAGTTTTTTAACCTGCAGAAAGCTCTCAGCTGTCCTTGAAAACTCAGGGAGCTTTGATATCCTCTTCCAAGGACATTTCTGCAGTTTTGAAGCCCAGAATTTAGTTTTATTGGGTGATGTGGTATAATAATAAAAACAGTATCCCAGCACTGGAGTGTTGGGAGTGTGCAGGGAGCAGTATTTCTATACCCCTAGCCAGACCTGACTTAGCATAGGTGGTCAGATTTATATCTGATTTCACACAGCAAGCCCTGCTAGTCTTAAGTTATGCCATAGCTGTTGGATGTGAAGCATGCTCATGTGCACACAGTCTAGCACAAGTTAATTATTCAAGTTGCATAATGAAGCACATTTAAGTTAGGAAAAACATATTGAAGTTTTCTAGGTGATGCTATTTTGCCTCACTTGTGTCTTATTCAGTGCCTGTTATCATTATTTCATCACCTTACTGTGGATCTTCCATAGGATGCCTGCCTGGGCCAATATTTAACTTGCTCTGAAGGTGACTTGGAAACATTTTATAGGTTGGACTCGATGATATTGAAGTTCTTTTCCAACCTGGTTGGTTCTGTGATTTTCTTCAGGGTTCTTGAATATGTACCCTGAATAATGTTTTGTTTGTTCAGGTTTTGATCTTTTTGGAAACATTTGTGAGGTTTTGTTTCCTCCAAAAGAAAACAAAGTTGAACAAACTGGTACTTCAGTATGTGGTATCCCACCACTGAGTGTGTGGATCATCAGCAGATGAATCCCTGAAGTCTACCACACAAAGCAGAGAAAACTGTTTTAATAGTAACTTGTCAGAGCCCACCCAGACCAGCATCAGGGCAATTATACTATCCAGAGTATTTCCTTGTAAGAAAGAGGTGACCAGGCAGACATTTCAGGTCTTGGTTTAAGATTTAGGGGAAAGTTTGTTCCAGTGGGCCACACTTTTCTGACTCCAGGCAGAAACACTTAGAATCATAGAATCAGCCAGATTGGAAGGGACCTCCAAGATCATCCAACCCAACCTAGCACCCAGCCCTAGCCAGTCAACCAGACCATGGCACTAAGTGCCTCATCCAGGCTTTTCTTGAACACCTCCAGGGACAGCGACTCCACCACCTCCCTGGGCAGCCCATTCCAATGCCAATCACTCTGGGAAGAACTTCCTCCTAACATCCAGCCTAGACCTCCCCTGGCACAACTTGAGACTGTGTCCCCTTGTTCTGTTGCTGGGTGCCTGGCAGAAGAGAATGACCCCTACCTGGATAGAACCTCCCTTCAGGTAGTTGTAGACAGCAAAGAGGTCTGCCCTGAGCCTCCTCTTCTGCAGGCTGCACATCCCCAGCTCCCTCAGCCTCTCCTCACAGGGCTGTGCTCCAGGCCCCTCACCAGCTTTGTGGCCCTCTGCTGGACACCTTCCAGCACCTCAACATCTCTCTTGAATTGAGGAGCTCAGAACTGCACCCAGTACTCAAGGTGTGGCCTGAGCAGTGCTGAGTACAGGGGCAGAATAACCTCCTTTGTCTTACTGACCACACTATGGCCATGCTTGAGGGAAGGCATTACTAGTTATGAAGTTGGTGAGTCACACTATTCCCAGTTTTGATCTATTTTACTCTGTTCCAGTCTTTTCTTGTAGCAAACTGCAGTCTCCAACCATCCATCTCTTATGTCCCTTTGCCAGAACATTAAGAAACTTCCATTCTCCCATATGCCAGCCCAGTCAAATCGAGGCAGGGTCTGCTCCTGCTGATCCTGAGAGACAGTCTCTTCACTGTTGGGTTTTTCATCTCAGTCTCTGAACCTGGCACTACCTGAAGCTTTCAGAATAGCAACCATGGAGCATCCAAGCTGGATCTATGCCCAGCATAAGTAGAATCTTAATGAAATTTAGAGAGATTTAAATGCCTCCTGAGTTTGTGTAGACTGATGATTTTTTTTTCCCAAAACCTTGTAACTCAACCAACTTTAGATGAGCTTTTGTGGGGATGCCAGAACATACACCCTTGGTGAATTCCCTGCCAAATATCAAGTCTGCTCAAAAGGTAGGAAGAACTAGGTGATGTCAAAACCTTTCCATTATTTTGTGAATTGGGAAATTACACTGAAAGTCTGCACAGATGGCTGCAAGTTTGAAGAGCCTTTCCCACCTCACACACTATTATTACTCCTAGGTCTCTGTGAGCTTTGTAAAGCTTACAAAAATCTCTTTATGCCTTTGTCTTCGCCCAGCTAAATGGGGATAACGAAATGTGTTTTGAGAACCGAGGCTGGGATACAGCCATTTGTGCTACTTGTGCCTTGCTTCTGCTACTTTTGTGTGACTGCAATTGCCACCTCCCAGGCATAGCCCTTTTGTCCTGCACCTGTAAAGCACTGTGCATAGCCCTTCTCTCCTGCACCTGTAAAGCACTGCGCCACCTTCCTGGGCATCCAGAACTAATAACTGGGCAGAGGAATATCAAGTTGTGCCAGGGGAGGTCTAGGCTGGATGTTAGGAGGAAGTTGTTGGCAGAGAGAGTGATTGGCATTGGAATGGGCTGCCCAGGGAGGTGGTGGAGTCGCCATCCCTGGAGGTGTTGA